>JADMLL010000012.1:1900567-1919796 GCA_016920875.1 Columbicola columbae
GCGAATTAAGGTTCTTTCCCACCCCAGCCTGGGAAATCCTGAACGAGACAAAAATCTCAAAATAAGCTTTCTCCGTAATGAAGAAATTAAAATAATGCGAATCATCATCCGAGGGGGTGGGGAGGGGGTGGTTGAGGGAGGAAAATCTCTTCAAACGGGGAAAAAAAAGGGAAAATGGTTGCTTTCGTTTATTCCTGATCCCGTTGGGAATCACGCCAGGAATATAAACTTGAAACCCTTGATAACTGGGTAGGGGGTGAGAAGGGGGTTGAAAAAGATGGATTGACGTAACAGGTTCTTTTTGGAGTGTGTGGAAGGTGGAAGAGAGTTTGGTGGGTTTGTACGTTTTACCTCTTCTTCATCTTTTGTTTTTAATGGCGGAGGCTCTGTCGAAACTCATTATTTGGGAGCCGGATAAGGGATGGATGGGGGTGGAAGTTGGGGTTGTGGGCTGAACGTTGGCATGGTTTTATTGATTTTGTTATCTTTGGATATTTATTATAATTAAATTCGTAAGTTTTGTTTTGTGCGAGGAGAATTTCTTCGTTCAAGTTGACTGATGCTTTTCCTTTTCACCTTTTGCCTTTTTCATTTTAAACCTTTTCTCAAGTTTCGTCCCCATAGACCCTCACCTTTTCTTCCAGCCCTCCTGCAAGTAAATACTCGCATAACTCCAAATCGCATGACACAAGTCTTTGAGTCAAGATGATGAGCACTCTTTGAACCGTGTATCTTTGTCCTTTACCTATTAAACTATTCTATCAACCCTCAGCGACTTCCTAGACTTGACACCCTGCCATACAGTATACAGCCTAGTATCAACAACAACAGCGACAAGCAGCTTTCTCGAAACTCATCCTCAGTGCGATTGTAGTTTAGTCAGTCAGCCAATTTTCGTTAGGCCATTTTTTAACTAAACATTTGTTCAATACTCCCGACAGTGTTACCAATTATTGTGTCATCAGCTTCATACAGTACGCCAAATTGTCTTCTTAGATTCAATTTGACGACAGGAAAGTTTGAAAGTGTGTGTTACTAATGAAACAAGTTCTTCAAGATGTGCGATACAAAAATAACGCAAAGTCTTGCTAAAGTGTGCAGTATTTATGAAACCAAATCCTCGTGATTTCTTCACCAGTCTCTCTTCCTCCCGTGCCAACATTGCCGTACTAAAAGTGAGGTTTCCTGTGTTTATTTTATGTTCAAAGTCAGGCAAAACTAGGAGTAAAGAAGGCGGTGGTGGTGGGTGGAGGGGGTGGAAATGGGTCAGAGAACGAGGATAAGAAACTCGCTTTATGATTTCCCATTTTTGTTTTTGTCAGCAAATTTATAAAGGGAAAAGGGAAAAAAGAGGTTTCATCCCTAATCGCTTCGATCTCGGGCGTCATCTTCTCATGTTTCCTTCCTTAAATCCGCTCCTCTTTTCATCTTCCTCCTCCTGAATAAATGTTTATTACCAGTCTTCCTTCTCTTCTTCCTTTTACGTTTTTCTCCTTGTTTTGCGAACACCTTAGAAAGGAAAAAGGCTCAAGAAGATCACAAAACCTTTTTTTATAGATGACGTGGGTGGGGGAGAGAGGAGATAGAGAACGAGATAGACGAGAAGAAGAAACGGGAAAAGGGATGTTTGTCTTACGGTTTTCCATTTCAAAGGGAGAGGAGAGAGGGATGCTGGGGAGCTGGGGAAACAATTTGTGAAATCCTTCAGCGTAAAATTGAAGAGCTGAAAAGGTTTCCAGATGTTTGAACAAATTTATAGGCGCAGCCACAAAGACAGGCCACCTGTTAAGGGTTGGACCACATCCAAGGCCGCCCTCAGGTTTTTTCACCCCCCAAAAAAAAATATTCCACCCCCTCCCTCCACTGGAAAAATTCTTCTGGAGTCAAGGGTGGGTAGCTTTCAAAAATGAAAAAGAATTTGGACGAACTCCCAGTGAGCTTGAACCGGGAGAGATGAGGATGTGAAGGGAATGGTTGTATCCAGTTGAGTCATAAATAACTTCCGTTTTTTTTTTCTTCTTCTGTTCAAATCACTGTTGTTCCCAGAGTTTGTCTGGTTGGGTTTTGCTGTTTTTGTTTTCTTCGATCGTCCGACAACCTCACCAACTTCCCTGCGAAACGAATTCGAATTTCGAAAATGTCTTCTGCTTTTCGTTTAATTTCTTAAGTAATCGGTTGGACTTTCTAATAGAAAAGAAAAGTCAAGGAGAACAAAACAAAAAATGAGAGGAAATAAATCTTTCATCACGGATCAGAAGTCGTAATTAACCGTTAAAACGCCGTTTTGCCCTTTTCGTTTCGAGAGTTGGCATCACTGCCTCGAGTTCGTTGGGATCTTCTTCTTTTAATCTTCTGTTTAAAGAAAATGAAATCTATCACAACTTTTCCGGTGTTGTTAATGACTCTCCAGAGGAAGGTTCTATATATCCCTCTCTGTCTCCGTCAATCTCTCTCTCTCTCTCTTCCTCTATCTTGATACCTTTCTATCTGTCTGTCCATCCATCTTCCCCTCCCTCTCCTCCTCCTTCTCTCTCTCTCTCTGTGACTCTCCATCTATCTTTGTTTCTTTCTTTGTTACTTTGTCGTCTTTTGTTTTGTTTGCTTGGGAAATCTTTGGAGGAATTGTTTGGGACTTTTTTCAATTTTCTTGGCCCATTAATTTTGATTTATCGTTGTGGGTCTGGGAGGAGGAGCGGGGTCATTGCAAGGTTAGTCGTCTGTTTTGTTTGTTTTCATTTTAAAATTAAAAATTTTATTTTCCTCAGGATTTTGGAACTGTTTTCAGTTTTAATTTAACCTTTGCGGACGTGGGTGTCATACTGGTTGGAAGTCATTTCCATTCAACTAAATCGTGATTTATATGATATATAATATATACGTCAAAAATATATCCAACACTGCCCTTTGTCCAATAGTATTTCGTATTGAGAACCGATATAGTCACCCATATTAAGGATTATTCCTCAGAAAGCTCTGTTTACTCTCCTTTTGTTACATCGATCTAGTGTGCAATATTTTTGATATGGATACCTCATAAATCTGTGCAGGACTTTTGAAACGGATTCTTGATGAGTGTGCAATACTTTTGAAATGAATTCTTCACCAGCGTGTGCAATACTTTTGAAACAGATTCTTGATGAGAGCGTGTAAAATTTTTTAAATGAATTCCTCATGAAACTGTGCAAGTCCTTTGAAATGAATTCCTCATGACACTGTGCAGGACTTTTGAAATGAATTTATCATCAAAGTGTGAAGTATTTTTCAAATAAATTCTTCAGAAGAATGTGCAATACTTTTGAAATGAATTCTTCACCAGCGTGTGCAATACTTTTGAAACAGATTCTTGATGATAGCGTGTAAAATTTTTTAAAATGAATTCCTCATGAAACTGTGCAGGTCTTTTGAAATGAATTCATCAACAAAATGTTCAGTACTTCTGAAATAAACTTTCCATAAAAGCGTGCAATATTTTAGAAATGAATGGTTCGAAAGAGCGTGAAAACCTTTTGAAATAAATTTTTTATGAGAATGTGCAATACTTTTGGAATGAATGGTGACGAGAAAATACATCAATTGTGAAATGAATTTTTGTTAGTTTCATTGGTTGACTGATAATTTTCAGAGCCCCTAGCGCCGGCTCCTGGCGCTATGGAAGTCAGATCCACCGGCACCGAAACGAAAAAATGTAGATTAGGCGTGAGGACTCCATACTGTTAACTACAACCATAATCTAGTTCCTAACTGGTTTTAGGTACCTTTTCGGGTACCGATTTTAGTACCCTTTTCGGAAGTTACTAAACTTAAACGAGTTTTAAAAAAATTTCGCAGTGATAATTATTCCATTTTATAAATACAAAAATGCCTGACTATACACTACATTATGGACAAGACTGCACACTTCTATCAAGAATTGATCTTGTAAATAATAAAGCGTTCATTTCAAAAATAATGCACACTTTGGTGCTCCTTTCATTTCAAAAGTTCTGCACACGCTGGTGCTTCTCTCATTTCAAAAGTATTGCATATTTTGGTGCTCCTTTCATTTCAAAGTATTACACCTGGTGCTCCTTTCATTTCAAAAGTTTGCACAGCTCTTAATAACACTTTGGTGCTTCTTTCATTTCAAAAGTACTGCACACTTTGGTGCTCCTTCATTTCAAAAGTACTGCACACTTTGGTGTACTTTTTCAAAATAATGCACATTTTGCACTTTCAAAATAATGCACACGCTGGTGCTCCTCTCATTTCAAAAGTACTGCACACTTTTCCTATTCAAAATTCAAATTTATTTTTAGTCAGTTGGCGGTTTTGTTCTATGCGTCAAATCGACTCACTGAAATTTGAAAATTTGCTGCGGTAAGTCTCTTTTCAATTTTTTTTGTTTTTAAAAATAAATTTGGGATCAATTTTCTTTGTCTTGGCTGTCTTGATGTCGGTCTGTTTTCGGGGTAGGGGACGGAGGGGGCGAGCAAAAGGAATTCATTTTTAAAAAGCTCTGGTTTCAGTTTTTCTCTTTCTTATTCCACTTTCCGCGTGGAAATCCTTCCTTTTTCCGGTTCAGTTAAAACCACGTTTCCAACTCTGTGCTCCTGTTCCAGCAATTTGTTTCCTTTATTTCTTTCCCTCCATTGTTCCGTTCCTTGTTTGCTTCTGATGATGATACGTTCAAAGGAAAGGAGAGAACGAAGGGAAATGGGATGCTGGAGGGAGATACTAAAGAATTTTTCCTTTTTTTTAATATTTCAAGCGAACGCTTTACCCTTCCTCTCCGTTTAAACATTTTTTTTACGCGTAAATACTTAATTCTACGCCTGCGTATTTTTTCTCTCCTTTTTTTTTGTGTTCACTCCCTTTCCTTGATCTTTTTGAACGTTGCAACCATTTTTCTCTCTCTTCCGGGTGTTTTATTTATTTCTTTAAAAGCGGAGGAAATTGGCGTTCGGGGTTGACTGTGGGCGTTCGGGAGTGATTGAGACGGTAGCTCTTCGTTTAGTTTTTTGAAATATCAAAGGTGAAATCGATGGGAGGTTTTTGGCGGAGTCTCCTTTTACGCGAAATACGAACCCCAATTAATTTGTAATTCAAAGGTGCCTGAAAACGCATAAAAAAAGTCCTGGTGATTAACCTTTAACCGGGGCCCTTTTCAAGTATGAATCGTACAATGAGCGCGAAGTCTTACACTAGGACGTGTCAGTACGTCACACCCGTCTTCATATTATCACTTTTCCAGGACACGACACGTATTCCAAAGACGTGTTCATACGTCATACCCGTACAGCTACAGTATACGTTAGACGTATTTGTACGTTCCGCCCGGTTGACAGGTTAAATTATTACTGACACGACTTTAAAGTGGAATTAGTGTTTGAAATGAAAATTTTATTCCGTAAATATTGCGCTCTGGCGGGGAAGTGCTTATTTCATAATTAATGCACACTTTTGAGTAGAATGTCCTAAAAAACGTTCAGGTGGGTTTGTGACGTTCTGGTTTCAAAACAACAAAACAAATCGCATTAAGAGTCAATTATCAAGTAACTATAATAATTTTATATTTTTATGTTATGTATATATAATATAACACAATAATATATATATTAATATATATATATATTTATTATTAATAAATATATTTATAATAATTATAATATATTATTATATAATTATATATATTATACTATATTTTATATTATTTACTTTATTTTATATATTATTATATTATTATTAATATAACTTGTGTTTCAGCTTCATAATTAAATGAATGCGATGAATTTTGTTTTTCGTGAAATGGGCTCACCGTAAGAGTTGTGGTCTTCACGTGTAAAATAGGTTGTACTCAAAAGTGTGCATTACTTATGAAATAGATTTTATGTGTCACTTATTTTGCGGAGCCAAATCTCGAGTGTGCATTATTTGTGAAATGGGTTGATTTGTTTGAAAATTACGTTTAAATATTATAATACAAAGTCTTGCATAAGAGAAACCGGATCCATTTTATATGAAGACTAGATAAGAGTGTGCATTATTTATGAAATAAAATTTTAAGTATTCTAAAAACCTTTTGCACAAAAAAACGGTCTCACTATTCACTTATGTATTCAGTTTTTCGTGGAACAATCTCAACATAAGAGTCGCCATTTTAGTTCATGGAATTAATTTTACGAAAAGTGTGCAATATTTATGAAATAGATTTTTGTGTGATCCATTGTGTGTGGCGGCCAAAACCTTTAGGGTGTGCGTGGCGGAAGTACGTTTAAATATTATGATACAAAGTCTTGGCATAACACAATCCGGATCTATTTTGTGTGTTAGGAAACCTAGGTAAGAGTGTGCATTATTTATGAAAAATAATTTTTTTGATAATTCGGAAGCCCAAAATTTTGATTTCAATTTGGTTTGTTGTTTGGGAAGGATAATCGCCAAACGGTCTCAACACTGATGTTTTTGGTGAACATAGCAATTAACTCATGAAATTACTCCTCAAAAGTGTGCATTATTTATGAAATAGATTTTCGTGTGATCTATTTTATGTAGACAAACCTTGCTAAAAGTGTGCATTATTTATGAAATGTATTTAAAAGTAAGTTTTAATATAATATTATGATACAATGCACTAACACAAATCCATTCCATTTTGTGTGTAGGCAAACCCAGATAAGAGTGTGCATTATTTATGAAAAATAATTTTTTGATAATGTCAAGAAAAAAATTTTTGATAATTAATTTCAATTTGGTTTGTTGTTTGGAAAGGATAACCGAACGGTCTCACTAATCACTTATGTAATCCGTTTTTCGTGAACTGAATGAACCAAAACACTGTTAAAAGTGTGCATTATTTATGAAATAAACTTTTATGTATTCCGAATCCTTTGCACAAAAGAATATTTTCTGTTGGAAAGCATAACAGAACGGTCTCACTGATGTTTTCCGTTTGTCGTGGAACAAACTCAACATAACAGTCGCCATTTTAACTCATGAAATTAATTCTACTTAAAAGTGTGCATTATTTATGAAATAGATTTTCGCGTGATCCATTTTATGTGTGACCGAATCCCACTTAGAGTGTGCAATACACTAAAACCTTTTTTTGTGCGGTTTTCCAATGCGTTGTCTGTGTCCTAAAATTATATTTTAAAGCTATTCCTGAAAATTTTTTTTACGCGTTTTCTTTTACGCGGTCCCCATACACCGCACAAAAACAAGTTTGAGTGTATTTTTGAAACTGATTGATTTTCCTTAAGTGCGTTTATACTTAACATAAAACAAAAACACTTTCACGACACTAACCGGATTCATATTGTGTGTAGGCTAAATTCAGGTAAAAGTGTGCATTATTTATGAAATAAACTTTTGATTAGTCCACAAAAAAAAAATTTTGATTCTTGTTGGAAAGCACAAAAAAGCGGTCTCACTTATTCACTAAAATCGTCACGTTTTTCGTGGAATAAACTTAGTATAAGCGTCACCATAATCATATACGAATTAAATTATACTGAAAAGTGTGCATTATTTATGAAATTGACTGATTTTTTTTTAAAATTGAATTGAATTAGTATCCGACCACCATTTTCACAACACAGACCGGATTCATTTTGTGTATGTAGTAGCGAGAGCGTGCATTATTTATGAGAAAAAAAATTTTTGATTCCTGATAAGTAAAATTTCGTAAATTGCTGTTGGGGAAGGGAAACACAAAATTTCGAGTTTTGCTTATTATCGGGAACATTAACGAAACTGATCTCACTTTAATAACAAAACCATTCAGCGAGCTGTTCATCCTGAAAAAATTTATTTTTCCGGTCCCCTCCCTCCTCCCTCCCAACAGGAAGGTAAAAAAGGCGGAAGAAATTTATGAGAATGAAAAATGTTTTTGAAAAAAAAAAAAATTTAAATTAAAAAGTGGAATAAGAAAGAATTCAAAAAAAATTTTTTTTTCTTCAAAATTTCCCAGGAAGATGGAAATCATCTTCCCCGAAGGATTCTGGATGCTTTCCTCCGCCCCTGCTACTTCCCCTCTTAGGAAGCAGATTCAATTTCTTTGTTCTTCAGTCAAATAATTTTCATGCAGGACCGGAAAAAAATTTTTTTTTGGGGTTTAGAGAAATATTAGAAGACACATCACAAACCGCGTAAAAAAAGTTTAGGTGAATGACACATACCAGGAGAAATGAAAACGCGGTCGTATGACTACTCGCGTATAAAAAAATTAAATTCCCGGATTAAGGCCTACATCCCGGGGACTCAACCGCCAAATCACGGACCGACACAACACAACACTGTATAAATATATATTTTTAGTATAAATCGGAGAAAAAAATTTTTTTCACTAGAAATATTCACTGCTCAAAGGAAATTTATAAAAAATAAATATAAAATTTGATTTTGTGCGATTTACGAAATATTCGTGGGCATGTTTAATTTTTAGAAAAAAACTTCCGAACGGCCCACTTGTTGCCGAACGCGGTTCACTGCTGACTGCTTTATTTCCGTATGCGTAGCGCTCATGCGGGAAAACACGTAACTAATCCGCTCTGTGTGTTCACCTGTGGAGCTCCGAGTTTCTCATGAAAAACCATTTTCCCCACTTTTCCCTTTTGCTCCTCCTCCTCCTCCATCTCTTTGTCCTCCCATTTTGATTCCTTTGTTTTCCTTTCCTTACCTTTGATTCCTTCTTTGTTCCTGTTTTAATTATTTTTAAGTGTTTCCGGTTTGAATTTTTATTTTTGGGGGCCAAATTGGTTTTAGGATTGTTCAATTGAGACGTTCGGGGTTTAAAGGAAGCAACCAGAAAAAAGGTTTTGGGTAGTGGATTTGTGTCTTCTTTTCAGGAAGATTTCATTTCAAAAGTTTTGCACAAATACGGCAAACTCATGTATAGTGTAACCGATTCCCCTCGAATTTTGTTATTCAATCAACATCACACTTTCGTCCTGAATATTTTTCATAAATAGTGCACATTATTAAAAGGTTTGATTTCAAAAGTTTTGCACAATTTGACGAGAATAAAGTTACATATGGGGAGCGTCAGGAGATAAATTTCGGGGAGACCTAGGGGGCGGAAGAGGAAATGATGACGACGTAACCTTATATCTCCTCTTGATCGTCTTTTGATCTGATGTAACGACAAATGAGTTGAGCGAACGGGAAAATAGAGCAAACTACACTTTCATCTCGTTTTCTAGTTCCCTCGTTGAAACACCTCGCTTTCCCTTCAATGACGGGTCTTTTTTTACGCGGTTCTTAGTGTTTTTGCAATACTTCCGAGTAGTAATCACGAAAACCCTACTGAAGAGGCCAATTTAGTAACCGATCTCCCCTTTCACCCGTCGATTGTTCTCCCATTCAAGTCATACTTTTGTACTGAATACGTTTCATAAATATTGCACACTTCCTGGAAGACTTAATTTCAAAAGTGGTGCACAAATTTAGGGGAAACTTATATTCAATTCAAACTTTTCATTACAAAAGTCTATCAAAACGCTTTACAGATTTCGTTTCAAAAGTAATGCACAAATTCATTCATATGATAAGTTTCATAAATAATGCACAGTTCTTCGAGTCTTGTTTTATGCGATTCATAGTACTAACGTACCTTGTAGACATCAGAAAACCTTAGAAAAGCCAAACTTACCAACCCTCGCCCCCAGACAACCATTCTTCTCCCATTCACGTCATACTTTCGTACTGAATACGTTTCATAAATATTGCACACTTCCTGGAAGATTAATTTCAAAAGTTTACACAAATTTACGAGAAACTCAATTTCATTTCAAACTTTTCATTACAAAGTCCATCAAAATCCTCTAAATATTTCATTTCAAAAGTAATGCACACATTCATGGAGAATTCATTTCATAAATACTGCACAACACCGACAATTAGTTTCATAAATAATGCACAGTTCTTAGAGTCTTTTTTAATGCGATTCACAGTGTTTATCGTACCGTTTCCTAGTAGTCATATCATGAAAATCCTACAAAAGGCAAATTCACTAACTGATCTTCTCCAGAAATTCTTCTCCCATTCACGTCATACTTTCGTACTGAATACATTTCATAAATATTGCACACTTCCTGGAAGATTTAGTTTCAGAACTTTTACACAAATTTACGAGAAAATCATTTTCATTTGAAATTTTTCACTACAAAATCGATCAAAACCCTCTAAATATTTCATTTCAAAAATAATGCACACATTCATGCGAGAATTTATTTCATAAATACTGCACAACACCGACAAATGAATAGTTTTGTAAATAGTGCGCACTTTTATTCGTGTTATTGACTAATTTTAACCAACAAACTTGGTACTAACGGCTCTTTGGTGGTTGTTTCACTATAATGATCTCGTTTTACGCGAATCTGGTTTTACGTTTGTAAAAATTAATATCTGACGATATTTAACTTATATTGTATTGCAGTCTTTATTTATACAGTTTTTTATTATACTTATTATATCTATATTCACACTTTGTCTCACTCACGTCAATATTCGAGTCTTGTTTTACGCGTTTGTTGGTAAAAATTAATCAATAACAAGAATAAGAATTGTGTATTGTTTGCGAAACTAATCATTTGTCGGTGTTGTGCAGTATTTATGAAATGAATTCTCCCATGAATATGTGCATTACTTTTGAAAAAATCGGTAAAGCGTTTTGATAGACTTTTGTAATGAAAAGTTTGAAATGAAATGAGTTTCTCGTAAATTTGTGTAAAACTTTTGAAATGAGATCTTCCAGGAAGTGTGCAATATTTATGAAACGTATCCAGTACGAAAGTATGACGTGAATGGGAGAAGAATGGTTGTCGTAAATGGTTGTCGGGGGGGAGGTTTGGTAGGTGTGGCCTTTGTAAGGTTTTCCTGATGTCTACAAGGTACGTTAGTACTATGAATCGCATAAAACAAGACTCGAAGAACTGTGCATTATTTATGAAACTTATCATTTGTGGGTATTGTGCAGTATTTATGAAATGAATTCTCCCATGAATATGTGCATTACTTTTGAAATGAAATATTTAGAGGATTTTGATGGACTTTTGTAATGAAAAGTTTGAATTGAATATGTTTTCTAAATTTGTGCACCACTTTTGAAATTAAGTCTTCCATGAAGTGTGCAATATTTATAAAACGTATTCAGTAAGAAAGTATGACGACGGGAGAACAATCGACAGGTGAAAGGGGAGATCGGTTAGAAATTTGCCTTCAGTAGGGTTTTCATAATTACTACTCGTAAATATTGCAATAACACTAAGAATCGCGTAAAAAAAGAACCGTCATTGAAGTGAAAGCGAGGAGTTCCAACAAGGGAACTAGAAAACGAGATGAAAGTGTAGTTTGCTCTATTTTCCCGTTCGCTCAACTCATTTGTCGTTACATCAGATCAAAAGACGATCAAGAGGAGATATAAGGTTACGTCGTCATCATTTCTCTTCCGCCCCTAGGTCTCCCCGAAATTTATCTCCCTGACGCGTTCCTACCTCATTTGAGGGAGGCTTTGACACGGCTTCTCCATTCCCTTCGCATAATTAAACGCCGTTCGAGTCTTGAGGAAATCGATTCCTCCAAACTTCTCCTCCTCCTCCTCCTGTCGTTACTGGTTTCAAGTGAAACTAAGCTTCCTCTTCAACCCCCTTTCCGCCATTTTCTCTTTTCTCGTTTTTCTCAAGAGGTGAAAGGAGATACTCGAGAGTATACAAAGTGAGGGCGGGGGCGGGGCGGGGGGTTGAAAATGAAGAGGTGGCTCGAATCCTTTTTAAAATGAATTCAGTGTAGCGACTAAATTAAATTAAAATTATTTTTATTTATTTATTTTTTTGATTTTGAGTTTTCCAACGCTTTTCCACTTTTCCGATTTTTCATTTAACTCTTAGTTTAGCGACGTTGCCCTTTTCGAAACTGGCTTTTAAGGGCCTTTTGCACTTCCCCTTCACTCCAGCCAATTACAAATTCACCCAAAACCAACACCAGTTTATGAAATAGATTCTCAGTAACACTGTGCATTAATTATGAAATGACCCCTTACTAACATATCTCAATTCAGGCTGAACTTCTTAAGAATTCGAATGGGTAAGGCGAACAGACACGAAATCCGACTAAATAAATTCAGCGAGCGTGTGTGCATTATTTATGAAATGAGTCGTGTCCTTTTTTTGTGCAGTATTTATGAAATATATTTCTCTTAAAAGTGTGCATTACTTTTGAAATAGACGTCTTCCAAAGTGTTGAGCATTATTGAAACGAGTTCCTGCGAAATGTGCGCGGTATTCATGAATTGGGGTTTCGTAATTGTGTGCATTATTTATGAAATGATGAGTTGTTTAGAGTGTGCATTGTTTTTGAAATGGATTGTTGAGAAAATGGGCGCTATTGGAGGCCGCTGTTTAAGAACAACGGAAAGTTTAGGGCGGTATTGGGCCTTTTATACTCTACCTTTGGTGAGTGTAAGAAGACGAAGCGTCTCGTTGGGATAATATATGTGAAACCTACCTTCTATTTAAAAATTTTTTTAATCAGTCATTTGTTGGTGAGTTTTGAGATTGTCGTGTGGGTTACTGTTAGTGTTAGTGGTATTGACATTTTGGCAATTAGGCCGTTGAACTCTTCTTCTAAAAATGTAACTCCAGCGGGGGAAATGGTCAAAATTTATCTGTTGGTCCAAGAAGACGTATCACTCTATTCTAGAAACATTTTAAATACCAATAAACGCCTCAACCACGGAGGGAAATGCCAAATACCTCTGAGTCCGCAGAACTGATTAAAAAAATTAAAGTTTACAAAATGAAAAATAAGAAGACGTGGGTTGTTACGTCGCTGCTATAATAAAACCAAGTCTTCTTAGATTTCGTTTAGTAATGCATGATAGCGTAACTCTTGATTCGAGGGGCAAAAACCAAAAAGACTTGAACCCCGGATCTAAATCCGTAGCTTTACTTTAAAATTTTCATTTCGAATTCATTTTGGGTGAGAGAGATGAAGGGAGGGAGGGTTGTTTCAACCCCCACAAAAAATTTACATATATGCTACGGAGATACACGCAACTGAAAACTACAGCGCTCACGCAGCGTCGAGAAATCCGAAGGGAAGAAAACGAAAAAAAATTTTTTTTTTTGAATAATTATTTCGTCTGAGAAAGTCAGCAAAGTTGGGGGCGGATGGGGGTGGTGGGAGGGGGTTGTCTTTTAAAGGTTATTTTTGGGTAATTGGAAAACCTAACACACAGGGAGGAAAAATCGCGAAAGATGAGGGAAAATTACGGTAACATGAAACATGTTATACGGTTTGTCTTTTCTATTTCCTCCCCCCCGACCACCACCCCCTTCTACCCCTTCAGTTTCCATCTCCTCCGGGAAAGATCTTCGGTTTGGATTTCAAATTTTCTTTTTCTCTTTCTGCTTTTCTTCTTTTTTTGCTGTTGTTGTTGTTGTTGTTAATTATTTCTTCCCGCTTTGTTTCCTCCCTCTCGAGGTTCCTTCTTCTCAATTTTCATTTGGAAAACAAGAAGAAGAAGAAGACATTCAAGGATAAGAAAAGAAAAGCGGGAAATTCCCAAAGTGCGAAATGGAGAATCGTCAAAAATAGTCCAGGGAGGGCAAGAAAGAAGATGTCTCTCCGCTTTTTTTATTTTAAAATTAAAATCAAGGAAATTTGAGTTTGTAGTTTTGCGACTTTTTCAACCCCCGCATCCCCCGTTTCTCTTCTTCCTCCTCCTACGCTCCATTCTTTGGATTCTTCAATTTTCCTTTTCTTTTTATAAATTCGACGAAAATTTGTAAAGACTGAGGACGACAAAGGCAGTTTTGGTGATGAGGGATGGTTAGGGCTGTTGGAGGGAGGAGAGGAATTTTATTAGGATTTGAATTTTTAATTGAAGAAAGGAAGGAAAGCCGGGTCTCTTAATTTTCGTTGTGCTTAGTTCGAGTCGATGCCATGTTTGAGAAAAGAGGAAACAAAGAAGACATGTCGAGGGGATGAAAGAGGAGGGACTTTAGGACAAAGTCGATTCTCTCACAGATAAAATTCTTTGTCATGATAGGAAAAGGAGGAGAGAGAGAGAGGATCTGTAAATGTTGATTAAAAATAATTAAACGAATTCGGGAAGTTAATTGTCTCCTCGAAGAATTTTTATTTGTCTTCTTGTTTTTAGCCTTCCTCCTTCTGTCCTGTTGGTGAGCAACGATATTTTGTAAACGATTAATCAGTTAGTTTGTTCAAACCCCCAAAAAAGTCCACTTTGATGACGTCATTGAGATGACAATTTGTTTTGAACCAGGCCCCAAAACCAAGTTATTCGAAATTCTCGTTCGCTTTCAAAGTCTCCAGACTTTGGAGGAAACAGAAGAAAAGAGATTTTCAACCCTTTCTTGTCGGCCGCATCTGAATCCGTTCGATGTCGCCTTTTATCGCCGATAAATCTCCACCCGGGGGTAAGTTATTACTCCCTTAAAGTCATTCCGGAAAGGTTTCTCTTTTGTGACTCAAATGCTCTTTCATGACTCGTAAATCTCTCTTCCTTGGCTATATCACAGTGAAAGAACATGAAATGCTGACAATTATCTGACCACGTTCGGATTAAAAGAAGAACAATTAAAGTCATCCCCATAAAACGTGAAGAAAATAAAATTCGCGTTTTACGTCACGACTCGGCGGCCATGTTGGTTTTAAAATTTTTCCAACAAAGGTCAAAGGGAAACCTGATCTCTGCTATTTTTCTCTTGTAAAATGACCTAGTTTAAATAAAGGTGAATAAGTTGTGAAGAAAAACAAAGGAAAACAAAACGGAAATCCTCTTTCATAAATATTGCACACTTTTAACATCATAAATATTGGAATGAAAACAAAGGAAACACGATTAATTGGGATTGGTATCGTCGTAATTAAAAGGAATCAAAAATCGGAATTTCTGAACGCGCTCTATGACGTCATCAACAATAACCGTTAAACCGGACGAATGAAAGTGAAGGTGATCGGGAGTTGTTTACTGAGAGTTGTTTGTTTGAAAAAAAAATTATCGGACATTAATCTTAATTAGTTTGCGTTCCGTTTCTGAGAACAGCTTCAAATTATTTCTCTACGAATGTGTGTATGTGTATAAGAATTCATTCCAGCTGCCAAAATAATTATAATAATAACAAACACTCGATTATTTTATTTAAATAAGATGCTTTGAATATTCGAAACGGTTAAAACGACAATGCCAAGCGAACGGTTTATTTTGAGTGTGGTGTAAGTGTCGCTTTCATTGGCTTAGGTGTCTGGTTCAGTATTTGTGTCATGACAGCCTAGATTCCAATAAGTTTTTAGTAATTATGAAATCATTATTTATGAAATAAGTTGTTTCTAAATGTGTGAACTTTTTTTTTAAATTAAAGCCTTGGTGGAAGTGTGCAGTATATTTGAAATGCAGTGACTGCCGGGTACTACTACAGAATACAGACTGTGCTTTTGAATGGGTTTCAGCTACAATTGCTTACTTTTGACTATAGCCTGGTTCACTCTTCTGTATTTATCTCTAAGAATGGTTTGGAGAGTATATGATAACAGGTGGTCTGTAGCTAGACTAAACTGTTCACCCACGTCTGTGACGAGTTCGTGCTGTTGTACTATGGCCTACTATAGGGGTCAGCAAAGTTTTTTTGGCTATAGATCAAAATCAAGCAGGAGACGTTTGGATCAGAGATGTTTTATGGAATTTTTTTTTGCTGTAAATTTTACATAGTATCACCAAGACTTATTTCAAAAATATTGCACACTTACCAAGACTTCTTTCAAAAATATTGCACACTTACCAAGACTTCTTTCAAAAATATTGCACACTCACCATGACTTCTTTCAAAAATATTGCACACTCACAAGACTTCTTTCAAAAATATTGCACACTTACCAAGACTTCTTTCAAAAATATTGCACACTCACCAAGACTTCTTTCAAAATATTGCACACTGACTTCTATTGCACTCACCAAGACTCAAAATATTGACTTCTTTCAAAATATTGCACACTCACCAAGACTTCTTTCAAAATATTGCACACTTACCAAGACTTCTTTCAAAATATTGCACACTCACCAGACTTCTTTCAAAAATATTGCACACTCACCAACTTCTTTCAAAATATTGCACAGTCTTATTACTAGGTGCCATTTTTGACCCACGGGTCATGGTTGCTCACCGGTTCATGGCCTATTATGAGCCCTACTCTTCCGTGTATACTTCTAAATTAGGGTTGGAGACCATGACACCTATCTTGGATCCTCTCCTCAGTCGCTGCCATGTTACCTTTCACAGCAGTTCACCCCCCAAACCTCTCTCCCATGGTTTTGTCTTTCTATGATTTTAATAATTTTTCCGAGTTTCCAAAATCTCGTCTTCGAAAATTTCGAGAAAGCTCTCTCAAAAGACATAGGCCCAACTGCCAAATTTTCATACTCGTAACGCGATTATTTCGAAACGGTTTTCCGGTTCGGGAAATATTTTAATAAAACCTGATTCCTCATTCGTGTAAAATGAAAACCGCATTGCTTCAGAAGCTATCGTCAGCAAAGTCAAAATTGGAGGGAAGGAGGATGAGAAGGGAAAATACGACGGGAAACATGAAAACCGTGAAATTGAAGCTTTTTACTCGAGAATGATGATAATAATAATAACTTTCGTCACCTTCACAACAGCGGGAAGTGACAGACAGACAAACAACACACACACACAGAGAGAGCTTTCGCTTTTCTCCTTTCTCTTCCAGGACATGAGAGAAAAGCTTTTCCTTCTTTCAAAAAGGAGCTTAACGGATTTACCGGTGACCGATTTCACTGTAGGAATCAAAGCTTCTTTTCAGCACTATTTGGAAAAGTTTTCACTCGGGGGATAAGCAGAATGTAACACGCAAAATAAGCAAGGAGGCGGTTAGTCGGTGAAATTCCACGTTTTTTTGGGTTTTCCGGGAAGGCTGTTGGGGTGGGGCTGGGGCTGGGGGCTTGGAGAAGAGTCGATTTTTCGATTAGCATTCGTAACATGCGGTGACAGAATTCGTTCCTTTGCGGTATTTCTTGTTTTTGTTTTTGCTTTTTGATTTTTAACCAAGAAATAATAGAAAATGGAGTCGGAGTCGAAAATGAAAGATTATTAACAAGTCTAGAAGAGAAAGGAGAACAGAGGGAGGGAAGAAAGTTTTGCTTTCTTAACTATCTATTTATTAGATGCCAAAAAATGTTTGTACGAGTCACGCGAGAAGATCGTTCTCCCTCTCTCTCTCTCTGTTTCTTTCTTTTCCTTCTTCTTCTATTTCTCTCTCTCTTTTCCTTTATTGGGGTATTTGCGAAAGGTTTTTTACCAAACCGGAAGTGATTTTGTGAACTTGTCTCTCTCTCTCACTGTTGTTTTAAGTACCAAAGCTCATGGGGCTACCTGAGAGTTTATTCCAACCCAAGTTGGGTTCATTTATAGGTTTAGCTTTGGGATTAATCCAAATCTGACGTCATAGCCCAAAAACCTGAAAAACGTTTGAAGGTCAGGGTAAGAAGCCGGATTTTGGGAAATGTTTCTGGAACTAATGAAAAGTCTTGAGTTTCGAGTGGAATTCCTTAATTCGGTCTCTCTATCTTTCCTTCTTCTTCCTCTCTTTCCTTTATTGGGGATTGGCGAATGGTTTTAAACAAACCGGAAGTGGTTTTCTAAACTTCTCTCTCTGTTTCTTTGAGTATCAAAGCTCATGAGAGTACCTGAGGGTTTGTTCTAACCCAAGTCAGGTTCATTTATGGGTTTGTAGGGCTTTGATAATTTAGGGAGGGGTGTTGTGGAAAGCCAAATTAGCTTTGGGATTGATCCGAATCTGACATCATAGCCCAGAAACCTGAAAAACGTTTGAAGGTCAGGGTAAGAAGCAGGATTTTGGGAAATGTTCATGAAACGAATGGGAAGATTTGAGTTTCGAGCGAAATTCCTTAATTCGGTCCCTCTCTCTCTCTTCTTCTTCCTCTTTCTCTCTCTCTCCTCTATTGGGGTATTTGGAGAAGCTTTTAAACAAACCGGAAGTGATTTTCTAAACCTCTCTCTCTCTCACTGTTTCTTCGAGTACTAAACCTCGTCAGTGCTTGTTCTAACCCAACTCGGGGTCGTTTATGGGTTTGTAGGGCCCTGATAGAATCGGGAGAGGGAATGGAAAGCCAAATAAGCTTTAGAATTGATCCAAATCTGATATTTTACCCCAAAAACCTGAAAAAGCTCGAAGGTCACGTTAAGGGGCCAAATTTTAGGAAACGTTCCTGGAACCGAAGAAAAGTTTTGAGTTTCCAATTAAATTCCTTAATCCGCTCTATCTCTCTCTGTCCTCGTTTCCTGATTTTGTGTTCCAATCTTAAAAGATTGGAAGTGAATGCGAAGTGGTGGGGTGGGAGGAGGAACCACCTTGAACTCTTGGGAATACGTTCAGTTTGATTCTTCGTGGTTTCAGACTTTGAGTTTGGTTCAATTGGAACGTGGACTCTTCATAAAGTTTGAAGACACGTCCGAGCCACAGCAATGCGTGCCTGAGAACTAGCAGTAATGGGAAGAAGGAAACTGGGAATGAAGGAGCTCAAAATCCTCTTCATCGATTGGATATGAAACCAGGTTGAGATGTCTTCTTTGCACTTTTAACAAGTTTCCATCATGTCATTAACAGATCGTTAAAAACTTTTTTTTTCATTGAAAATCAATTCCAATTTAAAAGTTTTTTAAGACTTGGGGGTAAAAAGTTTTTTACATCTTTGGAGATTTGTGATTTATAGAGACAGGTCTCATTTTATGCGAATGGTAAAGACGTCATGATTATCGATGAGTCACGTTAAAAATTTCATTTTTATGTTCTGGAGAGTTAAGAAGCGCCTTCTAGATTATTATTTATTTATTTATTTATTTATTATGGACAAAGAATAGTTGATATATATATATATATATAAGTAACGGTTTGGTTATGCAGCCTAGTTGCGGGCGATTATTCATAATCACCAAGCTTGGAAAATAGAACGAATTATTGAGTATTTATCACATTTACCGGCTAGTTTGTAAAATATTTAACTGAAAAAATTCAGTCCCGTATTTCAAGCTGAATATATTATATACTAGATGGTGAATGTGATATATATATATATATAATGTGGGCAGAAAAGTAACGGTTACGGTTAAAGTGATGTATCTTCGAGTACCAAACCTCGTCAGTGCTTGTTCCAACCCAACTCGGGTTCGTTTATGGTTTATAGGGCC
>JADMLL010000012.1:1919896-1942621 GCA_016920875.1 Columbicola columbae
CCTGGAACTCGAGGGTTCTGGAAAACCATTCAAATGTTAATTTACATCAAAAACCATGTTTCTTTTGAAAGGATCCTATTTACACTCAGACCCTCAGAGTTTATTTGTTTATTTTGGCTTCGGAACGTTTTTGACGTTATTCAGGGCGTAGCAATGCTTGAGGGTTCACTTTATTACGGGGTCCTCTGGTACACTCATTGGTGTTTGTGCGTTATGTATGTGTTTGCAAACTGTTCAAACATATTTGAGCAATGTTATTTTTATTCATATTTCTAACTGTTTACTTGTTATATATTAGAGTCTACCGGAAAGTTTTGTCCGTTTTTGAATAACACAAAAGTATAAATGTCATAGCTCAAATAATCTTTATCGAATAATGCCAACAGGATTCATATTTTTAGACAATTTATATCATAAATATTGCACGTTTTGATTCCATTCCATAAGTATTGCACACTTGAATGATTCATTTCATAAATACTTCGCAGATTTGATTTCAAAAATAATGCACGCTTTATTCAAAATCCTTTTCAAGAATACTGCACACCTTTCAAGTAAATTAATTTCATAAGCATACTTGATGAATGATTTATTTCAAAAATATTGCACATTTTCAACGCTTGGCAAAATTTTTAATGCTATAACTACTACAAAACTGCCTTACTGTATTTCATACTCAAAGAACAATACTATTAAATAGTATTAGTATTGTAACTATTAGGTCTAGAGAGTCGTCTCCTTTGTAGTATAAAAGTACAAATGTATCATACCTTACATATTCTTGAATAATACAATTGCCATTGACTTATTACTGTATGACTTATTTGTATCGGCAGTGTTCGATGCTGTCAAAAAAGGGTTTATACTCTAGCTTGATCTTTGCAGTATTGTCGTTGATTAAAGATGGCCGACTAGGTTTAGGCTCATCAGAAAAATCCAAATTACCCAACAAATTTCTCATCCAACACCTTAGACAGATAATCCACTTTTCTGTATCATTTTTTCTTATTGATATTCGCACAGAATGCAGTGTTTTAAATAAACTTTAAATCACTCAATCAGCCAATCCATTCTTAGTTTATACTAACACGAATCATGTTCGTTTTAATTCATTTACTAGGTCAATATGTATACTGTATAGGTGATAAAGGAGAGAACCAAAAGCGTTAAAAGCCAGAACTTTCCGGTAGATTTAATATATTAAATATTGGAAACAAAAATCTGTTTGTTATTTCATATATTATAAATAGTACCAAAAAGGTTATTCTATCATGTTTCACTAGCCCAAAATTCTAGCTACGCCACTGACTTTATCGTTTGAAAAATATCTCGTAAATTATCTGGTGTTTCATAATCGTGACTCATTTTTCAGTTGGTGAAACTTGGAATCACAGGTCAGAAAGACCCGAACCTTGGAAGAGTGAAGACGTTTTCAGTGGCAGTTAGAGAGAGTTAGACACTTATACTTTGGTAAGTAGAATACATATTATATTTTGGAGTCAATATATGTGTTTACGAATAAACTTAGTGTTATTGCTTCGCGTTGTTTATATCTACAGTGTTAAGCCAGAAAGTTGACTGTACCTTGTGGCTGTAGGAACATTGTATATTATGGAAGTTCTTTTATGATATAAATTGGTGTCAGTATTGGGAGACAGTTTGTCAAGGCTGCTGTATATCCCTGACGAAGATGAGGAAGAACCGTTGTGAGTGTATTCATCATCGTCGAGCTACTATATCCAGAAGCCTGGGAGGAGACCAGCAGGAACGGTAATTTTGACAGAAGAGGGATGTTCGTCTAACTGTAAGTTGTGAACTAAAGTTACGCCCGTTGTACTGTCTGTAAGTTAAATGGAAAGGAAACTACCGGAGCTACTTCTGGTTATATCGCCCAAGTGATAAAAGTCTCAAGATGAGGCTGGTCTTTCTACAGCCGAGCAATCTTGGACAAAGATGTTGGACCTTCACCTCCAGATCCCTTCAAGGGACGAAGAAGAATTGGTTTCCTTAGGCTAAGCTCATATTAAAATTTCTGGATCTCTGTCGCTGACAGCTCGAGCTTTTACCCATCCAGCTCTGGGGTGCCCTTCATCACTACTTTGTTGGTCCTGCCATCCGGTTCGTCTCTAGTAGTTTGCAGTCGGATTTCTTCAGGGCCTACAGTTCTTAGGAAAGCTTTTTTGAAAATTTGGCTTTATTACCATGATTCTTTTGTCGTAGTACCAGAATAAGTTTTACTTGTATTCAAATTCACTGTATACTGTATATTTCAAAACTTACAAAACACTTTTAACATGTCTATGTCTAAGACTATCAATGAGCTGTGTAATCTTGTAGAATAATGAAAAGACGTAGTTTTCCGTTTCGCCACAAGTCAGCGATTGATTTATTGCTTAAATTTAATTTACAACGACACCTCGGTTGTTCGTGTATTTACCACCAACCGTTTACTTAGCAAAATTATTCTGACTTTAGACTAAAACCATTAAAGTACTGTGATGGATTCAGCACCAGAATATGTGTAGGCAATTTTATGGTTCATTGAGACTTTCCAAGAACTATGGCTTATTCTGATAATGAGGGTCCTATATGTTGACAACACAACACAACTGTACTACTTCAACTCACTTACCATATGATTTGCTGACTTTCTGATTTACTGGTAGCCCAAAACCGAGGGTATTGATAGGAACATTCATCTGGACCCATTTTCTACTCTTGTGCCTTGTACCCTGTTTGCTGAATTATCTTATTTTGATATTTGAGGGTTTATTAGTTTATATTATAGCCTATCTGTATCTGTATCTGAGTTGAGACAACACAACTGCTGTTACAGGTGTTATTGTTATTATTTGTAAACTCTAACTTAGTGTAACGATGAACGGGTGGATGGTGATCGAGATAGGCGAATAACGTAGGCTTTACTTCTTTTCTTTTCAATTTTTAATTCTAATTTATTATTTCACTATATATGCCCTTAATTCTTTATTTGCAATTCTTGCCCTTCAGCCTTTTCTGAGCTGGTTTTCATAACTTCCGACTCTGACCTCTCTTTGCCAGTGACTTTACAGCTGGCTTTTCTTCAGCTGGTTTCCTCTAATTCTAGCTCTTGATTCCGACCTCTCTTCCGAGTCTACTCTAAGACTGACTCTCTTCTTTCGCCCTATCTTGGATGAAGGTGTGATTATGACTTGTTTTCACCCTTGATGCCAGATAGTATCTTATCTTTTGTCACTTTATCCAAAACAAAAAGGTTTTTTGAGGGTCACTTGTATCTTTTGCTGATGAAGGTTTATTAGATCCTTAGTAATTGTTCATTGTATTGTAGTATTGGGTAGTAATTGTTCATCAATTGTTAAGTTTTCACCGGGCGGTTACATTTTATACAACTGTCTATAAATTTGTCCCATATCTCCGAAATAAGAGGAAGCTTATTAGTTGGAAGTCGTAATGAACGTCCGCTTCTCGTCAATACGAAGGAATCTTCTTATATACCACCACCAAAAACACTAACTGTATTGCTTCAACTTCTCTATCATCGCCTGTCTTAACGACTCTGTCCTGTACTGCTTGATGATGACTGCTCTTGATGAGCGCTTCTTGATGACTCCTTGTTTTAAAAACGCGATGGTCTAAAATCTAAAAGAACGGTAACATAATATCTCGCCCCAGTTTGTCACTGCGATATTATGCACAACCTTCGAAATTTTTGGGGCGAGACCAATTGTTGGATGATGTTAAGCGTTTTGTCTTTGCCAAAGTGCCCCCGTAGCTGACTAGAATGTAGATTTTCTACAAACTTTGTGTAAAGGGTTAGACAAATGCGTGGTGGGGAATCGGACTTTGAGGTGCGAAGAAGAATCTCATCGGAGCTAAGCTCATAAGATTTCAGAATCTTGTTACTCTGTAATTGTTACAGTATTTAAGCTGGGGATTTGTCTTTTTCCTGTTCGTCTCGTAATTCCGTCATTTCAAGATATTTGGGAATTTTAAAGTGAGGTAGTGAAGGCATTTCCTCAGTTTCGTCCGTAGTTGTGGTGGTTAGGGTTGGGTGGAATGGATTTATACGTGTATTTGAAGGTACTCTAGAGATTTGTTGACAATAGTCCTCAAATTTGTCGTCTGCTTTGTTGTTTAACTGTTTTTCGGGTATGTCATCCAGTTTGTCGTCTACGAGTTGGATGCGGCTCAGGCAGTCTGGTGGGACACCGGGAACATGGAATATTGTGAAATTAAATTCGTTAATGAATTCCAGGTATCTTAGGAGTAGGTTTGGCAGTTTTTGGCTGTAAACAGGACTGTTAAGGGCTCGTGGTCGGTGCAGAGTGTAAAAGGTCTTAAAGGAGATAATTACGGAAGCACTTTAGACCCTGAATTATTGTGAGCAATTCTTTCTTGAAAGTGCTATACTTGTGTTGATGAGGAGGAATCTTCTTGAACCGAAGGCTATGGCTACTTCTCTGTTAGGTTTTGTTTGATATTGCGATAAAACAAAACCCATAGTATAATCAGATGCATCAACACTAAGGAACACTTCGTCCTCTTCATATTGGTGAGGAAGGTTAACAGCGTTTAGTTAGTCCCTCTTTGCATTCTTCGAAAGCGCTGTTTGTTTCGGTCCAATTGAAGATTGTGTTCTTTTATGAGTGCAAATAAGGAAGCCTGTATCCTGCTGCATTCGGAATGTGTTGATGTAAAATTAAACATTCCTAGAAAGTGTTTAAGACTTTTGGTTTGAGGGGTGGAAAATTTTTAATAATTTCTACGCGTTGGTAGAGAGTGAATACCATCTTGTAGTTCAAAACCAAGATAAGTAACCGAAGGTTTACATAACTTTAGCTTACCTGGGCTAACTTTTAAATTTGCTACGGAGCTTTTGAAATATTGACGGAGATTCTGTATCATTAATCGAAGAGCCTGTGACTAAAAGGTCGTCTACGATACATTACAGAATCTTTTTGTGTCTAAGGGGAAAAGTTTGATCAGTAATTTTACAAATCTTACGGGAGCTGTTGCGATTCCAAAAGTACAACGCAACATTTTGAAAACGCCAAATTCGGTAGAAACGGCTGGTTTATCTTTCTCATTTGCAGCCAGTTAGGAATATGCGCTTTTAGGTCAATAACGCTGTAAAATGGGTGAGTACCTGCGTCAGCTAAGCACTGTTGAACGTCAGGGAAAATATAACTTTCTGTTGTGATGATTTTGTTTAGTTTTCGGTAATCGATTATTAATTGGTAACGAATCTTATCTGAGTTTCGTTTGACCATCAAGAAAAAGATGTCCAAGGGAATCAGTTCTGCGATTATGCCTTGGGAAAGTAGTTTGTCCAGTTCTGCTTTTCATAATGGGTCGAGTTTTGTCGTTTAACACTAGAACGGCCGGGAATTGGAGATCCCTAGAACGGCCAGGAGGTGTCATTTTGATACCTTCATGGTTTTGTTTGTAAAAACATAAATTTTGAAATTAATTTTTTTGACTTACCGTAATATTTCTTCACGCACACTTCTTACAGAATTTGACAATTTTCTGGCTGCATTTACCACAAGCAGCTTTTGCACAAGTAAGATGTCAAGTTTTTGCATCCGGTTATTTGACATTTCCTGCGTTTCTTAGGTGGACCAGATGGCCCGGGTACTTCATATTCTTCCTGAGAACTTTGTTCTTTCCCACACAATTCCCTAACTAATTCTAAGATAAATGATTTTCTTGTAATCTTTGTCTTGTTACTTTCATGATAAAGGACCCATGCATTGAGGCCGCCATAAAAATTATAAAAACATGCATGGGCCACCTCCTGGTACTGGCTTTAGTACTGTATTTTCTACACATCTGATCCACCACATCCACCCCATACTTTGTTTCATTATAGAAATTTACAGTTTCGGGTTTTTTCTTGCCATCTGAAGCTACTGCAACCTCCCTGTGGAGAGTACTTAGTAGTAGTACCGTCTTATTTTTTTTACACTGGTACGATGTAAGTGTACACCCTGAATTTTCCCGCAAAACAAAAGTATTATGCAAATCTAGTTTTCTTTTAACAAACTGAGGAATCTCTCTCCTGTTTTGGTTGATGGTTCCGACCAGGGTTGTCTTTCTCATCTGCAGTTTTCTGGCTAGCTGGAGTGATGTGAAGAAATTGTCAGTCGTTACATTTCTTCCGCAGTCTAAAAAGGGTTCCATGAGACGGAGCACGACATATTCTCCCAAAGGCTGTTTGTCCGGACGGGTAATGTCTTTTCCTAAGTAAGGAAACGAATTGCATACATACTTGGTGGCCACATCAGCAGCTACCCAAAAATTTAAGTCCGTATTTGTGAGGCTTGTTCCTCATAAATTGATTAAATTTACACCTAGCTTTACTAGGTAACAGTTGCTCGTCGACGGTAATATTTTCCCCCTGGACGGTAACACTTCAAACAGTTTTCCACAAATTTTTCCCACACTTCTGAAATCAGCGCGAATTGGTTTGAAGGTAGTCGTTCTGATCGCGTTTGTTTATTGTCGAAACGCAGGAATCTTAGGAGTTCTTTGAACCTGTTCCTCGGCATGACTTCTTTTATAAAAGGAATACCCCAAGAGTTTGACCAGAGGTCGTCCAAGGATATATTTCTGGCACATAAAGCGCCTCTGCAGTACATTATACCAATCATGTTTTCTAATTCTTCCAAGGATACCGTCCAAGAATTAGTATTCAACACCCTCCGGGCCTCTATTTCTTCAATAGACGAAGCAAGTGCTCATCAAATAGGACTCGAAAGGCGTTTGTTTGGGCTAGAGCAGAGTACTATCTGATGTTGTGAAATCTAAACCCCAGGGTTTTTGTAGGAAAAGCTTTCCCTTCTCTTAGGCTTAGTTTCCCGTGGTTTGAATGTTTCAAAAATTTTTTTAGAAATTGGGATTTAGATGTTGACACATCCTATCCAGGTCATCCGGAGGATTAGTGAGGATGGTTGAGGGTGTTAATGTTAGTCGAGGAATGAGAATAAGACACATGCGTGGGAACGTTTGTGAAATTTAAGGGATGGTGATGATTTGGGTATAAGACAGATACGTGAGAATGTTTGTGTGATTTTAAGGGATGACTCGGATAAGAGGGCCATGTGGAGTCGGATATCCGCTGGGATAAACTGTACCATTTGTTAGTAATAAATTGTGTTGTCGTCTTTGGTTCTGGTGTATCTCAGAAAAACGGTAACAATCTTTAAGCCCGGAAATCGTTTATTGACGTGGTGAGTAACTAATTTGTTATTGATAACGACTCTCACATTGTTTCCGGAAATCTCCTTTATTTCACACCCCTACATCTCCTCTAAATCTGTGGTTTAATTTTTTGTTTAGTTCGGGCTTACTTTGATTATTCCTTACGTAAACAAAGTTGCCTATTTTATAACTGTGTCTGTTGATCTCTTTGTCGTGTTGGTACTTGGTCTTTTGTATTTATGAGATTTTCTCTGGCTAGTTGTCATTTCGTCTGAATTTTAAGTCTGAGGTCGTTCACGTAGTCTTCGTAAGAGTAACTTGGAGTCGGTTGTTGGATTAAAGAGCTTGGAATGAAAGGCTTTGTACTAAAAACCAGTTCGTACGAAGTATAATTCGTTGAACTATGTGTTGTGGGTATTGTAAGCAAACATCGCGAATGGAACACTTATTTATTGAGCCATCCTCAACAAAAGGGGCAAATTAAAATCAACACAATGCAATTGGTCTGTGAGATGTCTGTGTTAATTGAAAATAAATAAAGCGAAGAGTACGCAGATAGTTTATTAGGTTTTATTTTTATATTATTTAACACAACATAAACACGCTACAATTACATCTTATTTTTACTGAACTACAGCAGTAGTTCCAACCTTTGAAAATATAGTATTTACTCTTTCAACAGTCTGACACTGCTTATTTTAACCAATTTATCAATATCTGGTTTAATATTGCTGGTTGCAATACTCAAACTGTTCTCAAGGTGAACATCGGTGATTCTGGTATTTTAGTGCATCATCTCTGATTTTGGGGAAATCTGTAATGGAGACGTATTCCGAATAGAAATCTAGCAAATCAACATCAAATTAATTTTTTAAGGTTGAATTGCACTGTATCTCTATCAATTCTATCTGAAATTCTTCGGGAACTTCTTCAACCGAAACGCTGAATGGACGAGTAAATAAATTCAGGTACGAGTTTTAATTCAAACGCTTTAAAAAATCAAGTAATTCGTGAATTAGATCATTTTTTCCTTGTAATTTTTGATCCATGTCATTGAGTTGTGATGTAATATCGGTAAGAAAACCCAAATCGGGCAGCCATTTTTCATCGCTGAAATGCGGCACTGCTTTATCTTTACTTTGCGTAAAATCGGCGATTTCTTTTCGCAAGTCAAAAACTCGTTTTAACATTTTACCTCGGCTCAGCCAACGCACATCGCAGAAATAAGTTATGTCATCATATTTAGCATTGATCTCTTTTAAAAATTTCTGAAACTGCCTGTGATTCAAGCCTCGAGATTTAATGAAGTTAACACCCGTATCATATGAAGCCTTATATTTTGTATTCTGAACAGTGATCCAAATGTGCATCAATTGTCCCGGAGGGCTTAGCAGTTTCTTTTCTTTCTTTTCATGGACCCGCGTATCCGTTAGGGTCGCGGGGTGAGGGAAGCAATCAAAGACTTCCAGCTGGCTTATTTTTTGCTGTCTGTCCCATATTGCCCCCATCCCCTCGGGCATTGCGCCTTACCCCCACGATCCCCAAAACAAATGGCGAGTCCATTGTTGTGTGTAACCATTTCGCAAGGGTTTTCTGGGGAGATGGAAGTCCACCCAGGCAGTGTCCCCTGTACCTGGGTAAGGCTACTTACTCGGGGAGGGCGCCAGGTATCCCCGAGGCTCCGTTCACAACACAACTCCCTTGTGTATTGCACCCCATCAGCACGGGTCGCCTAACACCTTAGGGTTGGGAGGCTGATTGCAGTGTAAAACCACTGGGCGGTGGGGTCGCCACATCCCTACGCCTACTTAGTAGTTTACAATTTCTAATTTTCTAACTGGACATGAGTCTTCATCGGCTGTAAGATCAGACATATTGCTGACAGTGGATCGCTTGGGACAGAAGACAGCGTGATGTCCGCCTTTGCACGTGACGCAGTGCCCTTTTACAGTGCATTCATTGCTCCTGTGGCCTTTACGCAAGCATTTCAAGCACAAACCCAGTTTTATTGCCTGACTACGACGAAATTCTGAAATATTTGAGCTCCTCACAGATACAGCTACTCACAGTGTCCAGGTTGGTTACATAAAAGACAAATTTTCGTGGAATTGTTGCGGAAACTGGCAAAACGACCTCTCTGGGGAGAAGTTTGCTTCTGAGGTCTGTCTAACGCCAATTCCAATTCTATCCGGGCGCGCTTGGTCAAAATACTGAAGAGATGCTCTACTGTTTGTACCTCTTCTGATCTTAGCAAGATGACCAAGCTTCGAGAATGATTGTCTCATAATTGAGTTTTTATTGCCATACTTGCCACTTCCGGCGAAATGCCACACTCTTTGGCTTGAATCCATAATCCTGATGCCAGATAGTAATTAACTTATCTTTCCTTACTTCATCAAAACAAAGATTTTTATTGAGGGTCACTTATATCTCTGGCTGATGAAGGCCTATTATATCCTTCGTCAGCGGTTATCCCTTATCCAGTCATGTAAACAACCTGTCCCATAAAACCCTTTATTGCCTCATGGCTGAATCAACGTCTTTGAACCGTTGAGGATAACCCAAACAAACGTCCTAAAACACTTAACTATGATTACTTCACCATTAAAGGGCACTTCGGGCACTGATTGTCCGGACCATTACACATCCACCCGGTTGGAGAAAAAGAAAAATCTGCGAACATCGTAGTTGGAGCAGATTTTTCTTTTCCCTCTTTCTGTGTTTCTTATAAATACTCCATTGCAAATAAAGATTAAGGAAATCTTTACAAGTCTGAACTTCCCAAACTTAACACTACTGCTACACCTAAATATTACTAAACATAGTTCATTACACAGAATACTAAACTCATTAGTCTTACAGCACAAAACAAAACGTTACAAAATTTTCGTGCATTATTACATTTCTTTCTCTTAGAATAACGATATACCTCTTAATCCTAACTGTTTTTCTCCTGAATCCTCACCTCGGACCCGGGCTGGAATTCTTTCTCTATATCTCTTACACTTAATAACTACATATATAATTACTATCAATAACAGAGAGAGTATAAAACCATAAAACATCTGTCCTACGAAGGAGTGTGGTTTAAAAACATTATCCTTCACATATAGCTGAACGGCTTCATCATGGATTTTTGTCAAACCTTTTGTTGCTTCATTCAATTGTTTGAGATTCAGTATATTATTTATATGGGGAATATGTGATACTATCTTCGGGGTTCCGTCCTGTGCTTTAATCGGGAACGAAGCGAAGGCTTTCCATTTCGTAGTCACGTCCCCTAAATGTCCTTGGTTAATTACCGGTCGAATTCTTAAAGAATTAGTGTATGCCATGCATTTATCGGAAAGTGATAGTCTGGCGGTAGTCGGTACATTTACTATATGGGTATCACCATTTCCGCATTCAACAGTGAGTTGGAAACCTTCAAGGGACGTAAGAATCCATTGATTTCCACTCTCTAGGGGATGAACAATGGGGTTTGTCAGGTTTACACGCACAAATTCGCACTGCCCAGGGTGCGGAATTCGTTGTATCAGCTGGGTTTCACAGATAGGTTTTGTGAAAGTGCTGTATAGGAGATGCGGGGCCTCGCAGATGAATTCCTTAAATCCATGTATCATTTTGCATTGCGCCTCAACATCAATTATCGTATAGTGCTGCAAATTTACCGATACTAGAATTACGGGCACTGAGATTTTTACCATCGTGTGGAATGCCTTACCAGGAGTCAACAACGGTAACAGCTTATAGATGTGGAACCTTTCTTTGTCAATTAAGGGTATTTTTATACCTATGAGTATGTTCGTTTCGTGTAGGGCTACGTACGTCCTCGCTAGCAGGAGTAGACTCAACGAGTTATTGGAGGTGAGAGCAAGGGGAAAGTCTAAGTCCGAAGGAAGATGTCCCTTGTGACTAGTTAGTTCCTTAAGAATTTGTTATGGAGAAACAAGGTGTTGTGGTCCCAGGTTCCAAAATAAAGTTGACTTTGATTGTCTCAAAACTAATATATTCTTTAAACTTAATCACTTAAGCAAATTCAAATTCTATCTGAGCACCAAGCTCTTCGGTGGTCGTATTTATATCGGAGGTGCACGTGACAACCCTCATTCAAAGCAAGATGAATGGAAACCAACCCCGGCAGCCTTTGTCTTTATCTTTGGGGTAATACACCATTTCAAGAATTATAAATGATTATTCTTATCAAGCAAATGAATGGAAAACAACTCCAGCAGCTTCTGTCCTTATCTGACTCAACAATTCAGGCATTCTTGGTCCCTAAACAATTCCTTATCTTTGGGGTGGATCTCACCATCGACTCAAGAATTCATAAACAAACATTCCCCTGAAATGAATGAAGTTCAAAGCCGTCACATAACACCCCCCACCTTAAGAATAATACACATGCTACATATGTGTATTATTGCCATTATGCTTGGGCTTACAAAATTCTTACAAAATTCAAAATTACAAAATTCTTAATTCTAAAATTTCTTAAAACTAATTGTTATAACAGAAGTTTCTTATTACTATTGTTACTACGATTACTACTGTACATTAACTTCAAAGTTTTGACGTGTTTTACTCGTTTGTTATGAGGTGGAGTGTAGAGCGTCAGTGGTTTTGTTTCGATTCCCTCATCTTTCTGCAATAGTTCTCGAAATCGGACTGGAGGTGGTGAGTCTCGCGAAGAGCCTACGTTGGTGTTGTAGACCTGTAGACATGGCCATGTTTCTCTACCGCAACATTTGCAACACCGTCTGAACCAACCGAAGCAACCGCTACATTTACAACAGCACACAATGATGATGATGAGTGTCACACTCCCGATCAGATACATCAAGGACATAAACCAAGAAGTATGATGGAATAGGATTTTGACTTGCATGTGATCGGTGATTTCCTTGTCCAACTCTTTTAGTTTAAAACTGGCGTGGTTTAGTTCATTCAGGCGAAATCCAGTCAGCTTTATGGGAGATAGATTTATTGGAGTGACATTCCTTCTCCTCTTCTCCTCTAAACAGCAATCGTCCGTTAAGATGTCGAATTTTGGTACTTTCGAGAACAAGTTCATTGAATGTTCACTAACACTTTCAAAGACAGTCGTCTGGGTGTAGCACTTACAATTGGGATCTAATTGTATTATACCGGTACTAGACAACTTTATGTCTTCAAATTTTGTTTCATCACATGTTAATGTCACTATTAGCGGCTGAGTGATTATGAAGATCCAAGCGTTGTTCCCAAGGGCCTGCCAGATTTCCACATCCATTACTGCCTCCTGTTTATTGCATTGTGGTGGTATCTTGTTTACTACCCTGGTGATTAAGACGACTTCACAGGATGGGTGCTCCAGTGCTCTCTGAATGACAGGGAAGGTGCAGATATATTCTTCTGGATCTGTTTTGATGCATTTACTCATGTCTTTCTCTTGAACGTATGTCGTCTTTGCTGTACTCAAGAACAGGTAGGGTTTCGAAGGACTCAGGAAATGGTACAAGTTTGACGAGGTATGGGCTATGGGAAGTGGATAGACTTCGTAGACATTGTATTGCATTGGGTCTACGAGGGGTATTTTTGTTACGAATAGTATTAATTTATTTCCGTAGAGAACATTCAGTTTTAGTAGGTTTAAATATTTGTTGGCATTTTGTGTACTTAGATCAAATGGTAAAGAGGATTTATCTGGGAGACTAGCTAATTTGATCAACATTTGTTCTGGGGTAAGTACTCTGGGATGAAGAATGTTTTTTCGGCTTAAGAGAATTGAAGATATGATTGCGTCCAATTCCTCGCTTAATGCATTAATCAACTGTTCTACTTCGAGGATTTGATTCGATACTGCCTCTTGTACCTCCATTTTATTTATCTCACTGGAAATATCGTTAGAGAATTTGTTGAATAGGTCAAAATTTTTATTGAATTTTTCTTCTATCGCACTTACTGCTTGGATAGAATGATTGAAGTTGGTAATCGTGGAAGATATTATGGCTACTTGTTTTTTCATAAGGATTCTCGTTTCGTTTTCTTCGCTTAGTAATTGTTTTATGGATTCATCATAGAACTTTGCGTCATCGGCATCAGGCATGCCGAAAAGCCAATGGAAAGCGTAAGAGACGCCGTTAAATAGACCTCTCCTTACTCTCCACCTTGAATCCTCTCCTGTGTAATAATTTAATGTCCTTACTTTATTCTTTACAGATTCTAACCGATAATCGAATGTTTTTATTGACACCTGACAGAGTTCTACTGGTTTTAAACGTTCGTGATCACACATCTTCAGAGTGGTTGAAACCATTCGTGTCAAGAGATCGTAGCTATAGAAAATGTTTGATATGTTTACATGAGTAATGATCGAAACCTTTGAATTTGTAACTTTTGCATTGCCAATGTGATTGTAGTATAGACCGGAATTGTGATTTAAATAGGTGATCTTGTACTTTGAGTGGGAATTGGCTGAAGTGAGGGAAAAAATGAATAGGAAGAGTACAAGTTTATGCATCTGGAACGAAAGGCTTTGTATTATTAACATGATATGACACTAATTTGTCATTGATAACGAGTTTTATGTTGTTTCCGACGATTTTCTTTATTTCATAAGGACCTCGATATCTGGGATTTAGTTTTTTATTGGATCCTGGTTTTCTTTGATTGTTCTTTATGTAAGCAAAATCGCCTACTTTGTAATTATGTTCTTTAGTCCTTTTGTCATATTTCTGTTTAGTCTTTTGTTTTGCGTTTATGAGGTGTTCCCTAGCTAATTGTTGCGTTGTTTGAATTTTAAGTTTAAGATCGTTCACGTAGTCGTCATACGAGTAAGTAAGAGTAGGTTGTTGAATTAAAGAACTCGGGATGAACGGTTTCGTTCCAAAAACAAGTTCATAAGGGGAATAATTTGTCGAACTGTGTATGTGAGTATTGTACGCAAACATAGCAAATGGAATGAGTTCGTCCCAGTTATTCTGTTTATTGTTAATATAGTGTTTTAAATAATCCTTCAAAGTAAGATGAGATCTTTCTAAGGCTCCATTAGTCTGAGGGTGGTATGGCGAAGAAGTGAGATGTTTAGTTTGAAAGAGTTTAGTAAGATCTTTCATTAAGTTGGACATAAAGTCAGTTCCTTGATCTGATAGTATTGCTTTAGGGATGCCAAACAGCGTAATGAATTTCGTAAGTTCTTGGGCGATGGTTTTTGACTCGTGATTAGGAACAGGTGAAGCGTAAGAAAATTTAGTTAAGTCGTCCTGCATGGTCAGGATGAATCGGTTTCCTGTTTCAGTTATAGGAAGTGGTCCAACTATGTCAATTGCTAGTCTGTCAAAAGCTGTTTTAGATGTGCTAGTAATCTCCAGAGGAGCTCTAATGGGTTTACAATTTACTTTATTTTTCTGACAGGATGAGCATCTCTTAATGTAGTCCTTAATGTCTTTTTTCATTGAATCCCATTTATAGAATGTTTTTATTCGGTTGTATGTTCGGGTGAAACCTGAGTGTCCTGCTAATTTTGAATCATGATTCTCCTGCAAGATTTTCTGTATTTCGTCATTAGTTTGAGGGTGAACTCTTTTCCTCACTACTATTATTGGTTTTATTCCTGTATTGTTAAACAAATAATGAATCATTTCGGCAAAAAGTTCTCGTTTAATTTTGTTCCTTTTGTCCTTTGGTTCTATGATAAAGATTTTGTCAGATGAATTCTCGTCTTTCAGAACATTTAATAGTCGTTTTAAAGTATAATATATGTCCTTATATGTGACTGTATCAAAATGGAAATTCCTATCGATGCACAAGTATGTGATTTTGCTCCCGTTAGTAAGTTTATGTACTTCGTGAATATCTTTAAGGTCTTTTATGTTTGACAGGTCATAATTATCACTGAGAAATTCAGAAAAGGATTATTTTCGTCAAGATCTTTAGAGTAGAATAAAGCGTTTGGGAAATGAGTTTTAGGATCGAATTCTTCTGAGTCTATGAATATCTTATCGAATTCAAGTAATGAAACTTAATAAAATCTTCGAATTTGGATTCCGTTTCTGCAAAGTTTACTTGGACGTTTCTGGATAAAGCATCGGCATTAGAGTTAAACTTTCCTTTCTTATATATGATTTTGTAATCGTATTCGCTTAATTTTAATCTCCAACGGACCAGCCTACTTCCCGGGTCTTTGCAGTTAAAAAGCCATTGGAGAGGTTTGTGATCAGTTACGACTGTAAATGGTCTTCCATACAAGTACGGCCTAAAGTGATTTATACTCCATACTATGGCCAAAAGTTCTTTTTCGGTTGTGCTATAGTTTTCCTCTGACCTATTAAGAGTCCGCGATGCATAAGCTATGGGCAAGTCTTTTCCAATTTCACCTTGACTTAGGACTGATCCTATGGCTGAGTTGGATGCATCAGTTGTCAAAATAAATTCCTCTTCAAAATTAGGATATTGTAACAAGGGTTCAGTAGTTAATATTTGTTTAAATTTTTCAAAGGCTTGTTGTTGGTAACTATCCCAATCGAATCTTACATTTTTCTTTAATAAAAGAGTTAGAGGTTTAGCTATTTCGGCAAAGTTCTTAATGAATCTCCTATAGTACCCAACCAATCCCAAGAATGATTTAACATCCTTTGGATTTTTTGGAGTGGGAAAATCGTTAATTGCTTTTACCTTTAGAGGATTTGGTTGAACGCCTTTGTCACTAATAACATGACCTAAATAGGCGATTTCCTGCCGAAGAAATTCGCACTTATCGGGTTGCAATTTCAAATTGTTGATTCTAAGCCTATCGAATATATCACGTAATTTTGAAGCATGCTGTTCAATGGAAGACGCATGAATTACTATGTCATCCAAATAAACAAAACATTGAAGGCCTTGAAGACCGGCTAAAACAGTATTCATTAATCTTTGAAATGTTGCTGGTGCATTTTTTAGACCGAAAGGCATACGAGTATACTCGTAATGACCTAAAGGGGTGGAAAAAGCTGTTTTCTCTTGGTCTGATTCCTTCATTGGAATCTGGTGAAATCCAGAAGCTAGATCTAACGTGGTGAAATATTTCGAATGACCCAGTTGATCTAAAATTTCCTCAATATTGGGAATGGGATATTTGTCTCCTATCGTCACGTCATTTAACTTTCTGTAATCAATGACAATTCTCCATTTCTTCTTTCCGGATGCGTCCGTTTTCTTTGGGACTACCCACAACGGTGAAGACCAAGGTGAAGTCGAGGGTTTTATTATTTTTTGTTTTAGCATTTCATTGATTTGTCTATTCACTTCCTGTTTATGTACTTCAGGATAGCGATAGGTCCTAGAGAAAATAGGTTTGGGATCTGACGTCCTAATTTCATGCTTGATAGTTTCAGTTTTCGTCAAATAGTCTCCTGGCAAATGAAATAAATCTTGATACTCGCGGCATATGCGCATGATTGAATCTTTTTCCTCTGAGTTTAGGTGATCTAATCTTAAGCTATCAGTTAAAAGTTTTTCCCTATTGGGGTTTGGATTTGTCTTTGTAACTTTAAAAACATTCTCTGGAATTGGTTCGAGCTCAACCGAAATGGAATTAATTGTTTGATCAGTCATTTTGGTATTTAAAACTGTGGCATACGCTTTGCTATTTTTATTTACTCGCACAAGTGCTCTGGATAGATAAATCCCTTGACGAACTTCCAAATCAGGTATTATTCCCTCGCCTATTTCCGGATTTTTAACATCAATTTCAATTAATGTTTCCGATCTGGCGGTTAACGAAATACTACCCCCTTTGGACCTTTCCTCGGAGAGCAAAGGTATTATTATAGGGACATTCTTTAAATGAAGTGTTTTGCTACTGTAATTTATGCAGGCTCCCTCATTTTCGAAAAATTCCTTTCCTAGCAGACCGTCATATGGGACGTTATTCGCCTGGTTCAGAATATGGAATTTTACAGGAATCTCATCTTTACCGATGATTATGGGAATCATGCAGGTGCCTACCGTTTTGACTGGCTGATTTGGAGAGATACCATTTAAGGTTAGAGTTTCAGTAGGATTGAAGTAGGTCTCAGGTGTGAGCCTACTTGCTTTAATTAAGTTAACGCCAGCACCCGTGTCGATTAATAATGAGAATTTTCTATCGTTTGCTTTAGAATTTGGTGATTGGAATTTCACGAAATGCAATGAATTTTCTGAGAGAAATATATTTAATTTTCGAACACCGTCAAATTGGCAACTTGGTCCTCCAGTATGGTGTTCACTACTGGGGCTCCATTTGAGTTTAAATCTTTTGATTTTTGACTGTTCTTCACTTTATTAATATATTGCCTTTTTCTGCACTCCTCAATGGTATGACCCGTTTTCTTACAGTATCTGCAAAATTTCTGGTTTTGAACGAGATTTATTGGACCGTCTTTCTTTCTGCATTGTGAGGTGTCGTGATTATTTTTATTGCATATTCTGCAATATTTTCGAACCTTGTACATGTTTATAGCGCGTTCCTCTGCAACGGCGGCAGTATACGCGGCATTTAGGTTATCGAAATCTTTCCATCGAAGCATCTGGGAAATTTGGGGAACCGAATGATACACGAACCTATTGAGTGTAATTTCATTAATAGCCTTAATCTTGCCAGGGATCTCTGTTTCGTTTTTTGTGTACTGCTTTATGGCGCAAATTATTCTGGAATTTAATAACTCTAAATTTTTGTAAAATTCTGCTATGGATTCGTTGTGTTTCTGTTTACAATTATTTAACTCTTCCATTAGTTGGCAATAATGTTTCCTATCTTGATATAAGGCCTTTAATTTCTCTTTTATTTCTTCCCAGTTGTTAAATGGTTGTCCGCTTATTTGATCTTTGGCTCTACCTGTTATTTTGGATAATATGAAGTATACAAGTGGGACTTCCTGATTTTCAGACGCCAGACTAATAGCATTGTTACAATTTGCAAGGAACTGGCCCAACTCATATCTATTTCCCGAAAATTCGTTTGGAATTAATTTGCACAAAAATTCTAATGAAAATTCCTGAATATCCTCTCGAGCTGAGGAAGCGGATGAGGAGTTTGGCAAAGACATTTTTGGTAGGAGTTTTGAGCACAAACAAATTCAACTTACGGTTCCTGAGTTTCGTCCACTTGTCCGTTTTCCGCCGCAAAGAGTGATCTCACCAGCTGTTCGTAGTCTTCGTTATGAAGCTTGGTACCACTTTCGAGCTGTCGACCGGATCCTACCGACTGCGCCAAAATAATGTTGTGGTCCCAGGTTCCAAAATAAAGTTGACTTTGATTGTCTCAAAACTAATATATTCTTTAAACTTAATCACTTAAGCAAATTCAAATTCTATCTGAGCACCAAGCTCTTCGGTGGTCGTATTTATATCGGAGGTACACGTGACAACCCTCATTCAAAGCAGGATGAATGGAAACCAAGCCCAGCAGCTTCTGTCCCTATCTTTGGGGTGGATCTCACCATCGACTCAAGAATTGATAAACAAACATTCCCTCGAAATGAATGAAGTTTAAAGCCGTCACGTAACATTTCACATCCGTCACGTAACATTTCACATAACACCCATTTCTTGGTCCCCAATAAACCATTCCTTATCTTTGGGGTGGATCTCACCATCGACTCAAGAATTCATAAACATTCCCCTGAAATGAATGAAAAAGCCGTCACATAATTGTTCTTTAAAAGTTCTCTTGTAAACAGAGTTGGTACATAATACCCAAAACGATGGTATGAGTATCCACTGTTTGTGCTTTGTAGATTTAAGTGCCATAATTTTGTTATAGAAAAGACTCAGGGGTTCCTAAAGAACAAATACCAGCCGAATCTCTCTAGAATTAGAACCACCCATGGTTTCAAGCATAGTGCCTGTCGTTTAACAAAGGACAGATGGAAATCCTTTGTTGGGGCCTATGTGTCTTGGCACAAAAATAATTATAAATAAAATGTGAATTTATTCATCGACTATGTTGTGATTTCGTAACTTCAGGGCTGGAGTTGTGACTGTAAGTTAAACATACCACGAGAAGGCTGTATTGCTGAAAGAGAAGTCAAGGGAGAGTTCACATTTGTCAATACTATTTTCGAAGTATTAAGTATTTCAATAACAACCTACTCATATGGATCGACGTACCTAGTTGTGGTGGGTGCTGCGATGTCATTGGGTGATAGGTAGAACAGTGCGATTGATATTGTTATGGCAGTAGTCGTATCCATGAATTCTGAATATATCAAGTTTTAGCCTAGTAATCTGTTGCTGTTTATTCCATCACAATGAAAACACTGTGAGTGACATACCTACTAGTATATATTAGAGTTAGTTTTGCTCCGAGTACAAATTAAGCCCCTTTCCTACACAATTGTGTATTCCTAGTAATTAGCGACCGAATAATACACCCTAAAAAGACGTTCACCTTAATTAAATCATAAACAAACAGTCGTAATAGTAATAAAATAGCACTGAGGTTGAACGGAACTCAACATGATTACACAAAACCACAGGACATCGTTGGTTCCAACACAACCCGCCTGAACTAATTAGTATTTCAATGACTTCTCAATAAATTTTTATCTTTATGATATAAAGCATATTAAAACTGAACCTTTTTCAACAACTGAAAGTGAAAGGAATGCCAAATAAAGTTGGAACGATGCCATAAAAATTAGCAGAAAGGAAAACTTTGTTTACAAGGAAACAAGTATAAAAACATGTTAAGTCAATTTATATTAATACAAAACATAAAATTAAAAACAAGAAGCAAACAAAACTTTTCCTAAGAGAAAACAAAACAAAGGAATAGGGTTGATTTTGACAAATATTAAAATTGATTTCAAACTCATCTTTACTAGTCAGAACAACATTGAAGGAAGATTTGAGGTAAAGATATAAAAAGAAAAATGATTTCTAATTTCATGTCTTACTATACTCATCTTTCAAAGGGAATAAAAAACGAGAAATATATTATAGTAAAACAAAACAAGAGTTTCAAATATTGAAAATATAATATTTTTTTCTAAGGGAAATTCAATTTTTAAAAAACCCCAAAATAATTGGTAAGCAACATTAAACTCGATCTTTTTCTCAAAAGTATGAACCCTTTTCAGGGCAGGACGAGAACTTTTCAAAATTTTATCAAAACACATTGAGGATCCCTTTAAAAATTCAACAAGGTTAGGTAATTTGGGTTCGTCCTATTGACAGATAATTCATCTTTCTTGACGCTAAATGACGGAGGGTGGTCAGTTTGCGATTCTCTGTTGCCGAGTAACAATTTTTCATCTCGAGTGAGCTCCTGGAAAAACTTCCACCGATCTCTTTCACCCTTGAAAACTTCATAACAAATTCACTGAAAATCCTGGGTTGAGGCTTTGAAAATTAAATTTCTTTCTGTCGTTTTTCTCTCCTCCTCTCCTTTTAACAGCTTACAGAATTTCTAGCTGAATCAAAGTGTTGCTCAAAGGTTTTGGAAAATGTTTTTCTAAAGATTAACCTTCAACAAAAAGCGAAAAGAAAAATCTTTTTAAAGGAAAGAGAAATATTCATAAAAATGCTTTTCACAAGACCAAGCTTTTAATTAATTTCCAATCAATTTAAAAATTTAAATTAATTCATTAAAATTTTTAAGCCTTCTTTTTAATTACTTAGTGACGTAGTAAAATTTTGTTACTAACACGCACATTACTACGTTGAACCTGATGGCCGTAAAGACTTATAGATAAGAACTGAACTAACTATCATAAACTTAATTTTATGTCTATAAGACTAACTACAAACTTCACTCATCAAATATCAAGAACTAACTTCAAACTTCATTTACCAACTCAGACAATAGACTATCGCTGTAAACAGGATGTCTCAATCACACCTCATTCAATACATCACAAAATTGTCATTCATATTATAATAGATATCTACTAGACTTCTTACAATTAGTACAACCGCTAAACCAATACACCAGGTTGTAAAGCCTAAAGCAGAGGTTCTAATCTTTTTGTGTCGTAGATTCGTTTTACTGATTTTTGTAAATTTAGTCAAGTAAATTTTTACTTATACGTCTTTATATTATAAAATACAGTATAAGTAAATAGGTACTATCAGTATACTGACATCCACTATCGTGGACCCTTATTTTCATTTCATGGATTCCTAAATTTTGTTTTAGCAGGAGTAAACCCCTTGCAGGTTGTCATAGACCTCTGGGGGTCGATTGGAAATCACTACTCTAAAGTATAACTTTAAAATAATTTTTCTTATTTATATTTATATAAATTTTTAGGTAAACCGTACAAAAATATACAAAACTTGACGAAAAGAAAAGATATTTTTAATTTATGACATATTCTCCGCTTTCTTCTGTCTTCAAAACTTTTTAAACTTTTCCATTTACTTTCATTTTCCTTTTTCCCTCCCACCTTTCTTCTTTAACTTTCAATTCTTGAATTTTATATTTATAGTGATTTTGTCTTTGTTCTCGGTTCACTGTTTTTTCCTGGACAACTATTAACTCCTCACTTTCAAGTGAAATCTTTCAAACATCTGGTAGACAGTTGAGAGGTTAAGTGCTCTGTTATCGATTTAAAGGTCAATGATTTGAGACTCTTCTGACGCAAACCCTTGCCTCCAATAATTTAATTAAGGTTTTTCTTCAGTATCATACTACTTTTATACTTTTTATTTTATCGTTGTTTTTGTTTAAAAGTTAGTATAGAAACAATGCACCTTTCTATATTTTATCAGGTTTTGATTCTAACTTCCATCAATATCAATTCCTGGCCTTTAAGCACTGGTCTGCTTTAAAGATATAAACCCCTTTAAAGCCATGCCAACTACTTAATGTCTGGCTGAGAGAGTTGCACGGGGAAAAGCTTCCGTCAAAGAACTTATCAGATCTCCTTACTTCCTTTACAGTCGGCTCAGAAATTCCTACATAATCTCCTACAGCATAGATATGTTGTCAGACTTTCAAAACTATAGATAAAGATAAAGTATAAACTGCTATATAGAACATGATGGAAGTAAATACTTTTCAGTGACCTCTATCTAATGTTTGGTTAAGGGTGTTTGTTACATGCAGAAAATCAAAGGTGTCAACATTCTTACATGCGGTCAGAGCACGTATACGAAACGTGTCGTACGTGATCAGGACATGAACACAAATTGATCAAAAGTCAAAAAGGTATCTTGGAAAAGGTGTAATTCAAAGTAAAGGTTTTGAGACATTTTGTCAGATAAAAATGAGGTAAATGCTAGTCGTCAAAGAAAGGCCAAAGAACCAAATCAGTGAAAGATTATTGTTGAAGAAAGGATTCAAAAGGCGGAATTCCATCAACAAGATTTCAGGTCGTTAGGACATAGCGCAAATTGAACTAATCCTCACCAGTTTTACGATGTTGATGATCTCCAAATTGAAAACTGAATCAACATTTAAAGGTAAACTGATAGTTTAATTCTAACATAATGTCGAAATTAGGCTGTTATTTGTTGAATGAAAACACACTCAAATTCTAACTAAGAATAAAAATGTTTACTAATAGAAATAAAATT
>JADMLL010000012.1:1942721-2104110 GCA_016920875.1 Columbicola columbae
AAAGGGGTGGAAAAAGCTGTTTTCTCTTGGTCTGATTCCTTCATTGGAATCTGGTGAAATCCAGAAGCTAGATCTAACGTGGTGAAATATTTCGAATGACCCAGTTGATCTAAAATTTCCTCAATATTGGGAATGGGATATTTGTCTCCTATCGTCACGTCATTTAACTTTCTGTAATCAATGACAATTCTCCATTTCTTCTTTCCGGATGCGTCCGTTTTCTTTGGGACTACCCACAACGGTGAAGACCAAGGTGAAGTCGAGGGTTTTATTATTTTTTGTTTTAGCATTTCATTGATTTGTCTATTCACTTCCTGTTTATGTACTTCAGGATAGCGATAGGTCCTAGAGAAAATAGGTTTGGGATCTGACGTCCTAATTTCATGCTTGATAGTTTCAGTTTTCGTCAAATAGTCTCCTGGCAAATGAAATAAATCTTGATACTCGCGGCATATGCGCATGATTGAATCTTTTTCCTCTGAGTTTAGGTGATCTAATCTTAAGCTATCAGTTAAAAGTTTTTCCCTATTGGGGTTTGGATTTGTCTTTGTAACTTTAAAAACATTCTCTGGAATTGGTTCGAGCTCAACCGAAATGGAATTAATTGTTTGATCAGTCATTTTGGTATTTAAAACTGTGGCATACGCTTTGCTATTTTTATTTACTCGCACAAGTGCTCTGGATAGATAAATCCCTTGACGAACTTCCAAATCAGGTATTATTCCCTCGCCTATTTCCGGATTTTTAACATCAATTTCAATTAATGTTTCCGATCTGGCGGTTAACGAAATACTACCCCCTTTGGACCTTTCCTCGGAGAGCAAAGGTATTATTATAGGGACATTCTTTAAATGAAGTGTTTTGCTACTGTAATTTATGCAGGCTCCCTCATTTTCGAAAAATTCCTTTCCTAGCAGACCGTCATATGGGACGTTATTCGCCTGGTTCAGAATATGGAATTTTACAGGAATCTCATCTTTACCGATGATTATGGGAATCATGCAGGTGCCTACCGTTTTGACTGGCTGATTTGGAGAGATACCATTTAAGGTTAGAGTTTCAGTAGGATTGAAGTAGGTCTCAGGTGTGAGCCTACTTGCTTTAATTAAGTTAACGCCAGCACCCGTGTCGATTAATAATGAGAATTTTCTATCGTTTGCTTTAGAATTTGGTGATTGGAATTTCACGAAATGCAATGAATTTTCTGAGAGAAATATATTTAATTTTCGAACACCGTCAAATTGGCAACTTGGTCCTCCAGTATGGTGTTCACTACTGGGGCTCCATTTGAGTTTAAATCTTTTGATTTTTTGACTGTTCTTCACTTTATTAATATATTGCCTTTTTCTGCACTCCTCAATGGTATGACCCGTTTTCTTACAGTATCTGCAAAATTTCTGGTTTTGAACGAGATTTATTGGACCGTCTTTCTTTCTGCATTGTGAGGTGTCGTGATTATTTTTATTGCATATTCTGCAATATTTTCGAACCTTGTACATGTTTATAGCGCGTTCCTCTGCAACGGCGGCAGTATACGCGGCATTTAGGTTATCGAAATCTTTCCATCGAAGCATCTGGGAAATTTGGGGAACCGAATGATACACGAACCTATTGAGTGTAATTTCATTAATAGCCTTAATCTTGCCAGGGATCTCTGTTTCGTTTTTTTGTGTACTGCTTTATGGCGCAAATTATTCTGGAATTTAATAACTCTAAATTTTTGTAAAATTCTGCTATGGATTCGTTGTGTTTCTGTTTACAATTATTTAACTCTTCCATTAGTTGGCAATAATGTTTCCTATCTTGATATAAGGCCTTTAATTTCTCTTTTATTTCTTCCCAGTTGTTAAATGGTTGTCCGCTTATTTGATCTTTGGCTCTACCTGTTATTTTGGATAATATGAAGTATACAAGTGGGACTTCCTGATTTTCAGACGCCAGACTAATAGCATTGTTACAATTTGCAAGGAACTGGCCCAACTCATATCTATTTCCCGAAAATTCGTTTGGAATTAATTTGCACAAAAATTCTAATGAAAATTCCTGAATATCCTCTCGAGCTGAGGAAGCGGATGAGGAGTTTGGCAAAGACATTTTTGGTAGGAGTTTTGAGCACAAACAAATTCAACTTACGGTTCCTGAGTTTCGTCCACTTGTCCGTTTTCCGCCGCAAAGAGTGATCTCACCAGCTGTTCGTAGTCTTCGTTATGAAGCTTGGTACCACTTTCGAGCTGTCGACCGGATCCTACCGACTGCGCCAAAATAATGTTGTGGTCCCAGGTTCCAAAATAAAGTTGACTTTGATTGTCTCAAAACTAATATATTCTTTAAACTTAATCACTTAAGCAAATTCAAATTCTATCTGAGCACCAAGCTCTTCGGTGGTCGTATTTATATCGGAGGTACACGTGACAACCCTCATTCAAAGCAGGATGAATGGAAACCAAGCCCAGCAGCTTCTGTCCCTATCTTTGGGGTGGATCTCACCATCGACTCAAGAATTGATAAACAAATATTCCTTGAAATGAATGAAGTTTAAAGCCGTCACATAACACTGACTTACTAACCTGCTATTAGTCTAGAACCGAGGGTATTAATAGGAGACACTTGTCATTCATTTTTGTTTTATCTCATACTCTTATAATCTTATTTCGATTATCTATTCATATAGGATGACAAATTGTTCTTGGAGAAAGTTCTCTTGTAAACAGAGTTGGTACATAATACCCAAAACGATGGTATGAGTATCCACTGTTTGTGCTTTGTAGATTTAAGAGCCATAATTTTGTTATAATAAAATGAGAATTGGAATAGAAATGTAATGAAATTAGTATATATATATATATGTAACAGATTGTAAATTTTTGATAAAAACAATAAATTGTATCAGGATTAGTTTTATAAATATGTAAAGGTATTCATAAACGTTACTCACATACTCGTCAACTGTATTTATGGGTGTAGATTCACAGAATGTATTTTTATGAGTACCTCATATCTGTAAGAACATTGTTAAAAATAGAAATAAAATGTATTTCATAAAAACCAAGTAACTGTATAACTTATTTTATCTCCAAATATCGATCCTTGTTTATATTATAAGAGTTGTACATACAGTCATAGTCTTTTTGGTAATATTTAGCATTAAACTGATTTTATTGTAATGACTTTGCACTACATAAACATCCCAACTCTGACACTAATTGGAATTGTAGTGAACTAGTATTGGGGATCTGAATTTGAGTAAAACCCAAAAAGTTTCTTGGTTTTCTTAAAATTCTCATTTTTTCTTTACTTTCGACAATAACTAAACAATTTACCGAGGCACTCGTTGACCTTACTGCCTCTGGATGCACTAACATCGTGGATTCTGTTTAATTACCACGCTGACTGAGTGCTGATTCCTTTTCTCTTCTGCTCTTCTCTCTCACTGTCTGACTCGTACTCTACATCTTACTTTTGGGTGACGTTTGTATAACTTATTCTTAGATCCTTAATCTGACATGGAATCCAGGATAACGGTGGTTCACTGGGTAGTATTATTGTTGGGGTGACATTTCCATAGCCCTACTTGAAACCCCAAATTTAGAATTGAAATTTCCCAAGTCTACGACATGGGTGGTTCTGAGCCATGCAAAATTAGGGCTTTAACAGCCTGGGTCATTATTCAGATGTTTATATGTTGCCAAGATGCCCTAGCAGTGGTTCGAGAGTCGAAGAGAATCAACACTGTGATAAATGACAAAACGAATTTTATTCTATTCAAGTTGAACAACGACTCTTTGCAACAAAATTCAGACAAGGAAAAATTGACAAAAACCAAAAAGCTCGTGCAAAAAGTCAGTCAGACAAAAAATGAACAAAAAGGAGTGTCGCCAGCGATCCTGTCACAAAAATTTGCCACAAAAAATGAAACTTAAGATAAGCTAAACAGCCGTCTAACTGTTCAACTTTTGTTTGGACGGCCAGACAGCCTTCTTCAACAGAAGCCTAACGTCTCGCCAAGCGGAGCGAACACCAGAAACAAAAAGTGTTAACTTATTTAGAGGAAGATTTGGTTTACTAAGAAAACTTCCTTTTCGATCCACATATTGGGGAGAAATCTTGGCTTAGATTCCAGAAATATTGCACACTCTTACGAGGATCTAATTTTATGGCCTTTTTCTGGCCTTTTCTCTTTCATTGCTTCCTCCAGTTTCATGAGTAATTGGGGATACACATCCGAATTGATCGTTTGGTTGCTCGAAAGCAGCTCAAAATACACAACACCTTTGTAATTCCACCAAATTGTCAGCAGCTCATTCTTCGATCAAATTCAGCTTTCAAATGGTTTCTGCTGGTTTACCATGCTTGGACCATCACCTTTTTAATTGTAGTTATTGTAAACAAACCATTTTTCATCGTCAGTGATAATTCGTTTCAAAAAGGCTCGATTGCATTAGGATTGAAATGAGTGTAGCAAATCTTGATACGTTGTGTTAAGTGAATTCCTTTCCATTTTGTGCTGAACCCAAATATCGAGCTTCCTAACAAGTCCAAAACTTTTTGTGTGGTCTTTAATTATTGTATTTGATACATTTAACCTTTTTGCAATTTCTCACACGTTTTTATGATGATTCGATTCACTTATGGCTTTCATTTGGTCATCAACTTTGGAAGGTCAACCAGAACTTTGGTCACCTTTAAGTGAAAAATCTTTAGAACAAAATTTTTTAAACCAACTCTGACATGTGCATCCAGCTATAGACTTCACATATCTCTTTGTGAGCCTCAGCAGGTTTTTTACCTATGTGAGAATAAAAAGTAAAAAAATGTCGAAAATGCTCATTTTGCACTCCATTTTAAAATTGAACGTAAACTGTAAACAGTTTTAAACAAAATTTACACGAAATTTGTTCCTACAGCAACCTAAAAGTGTCCACTAACAAACGCGAAAAGGAAAAAATCGTAACATTAGCATAAGAATAACGAAACAAACCTCAAACTATCTGTTGGTGAAAACCGAAATTACTGTCTTGCCGTTTGGTCTGGCCAGACAAACTTCTTCAAGGAACCCTTATGCCCCGCCAAGCGGAGCGAACACCAAAAATAAAAGTATCAACCTCAAGGAAGTTTGGATTTACTAAAGACACTTCCATTTTCCTTCCACACTTACAGGAAAAACCTTTTAAAACTTTATCCTAAAGTAGTTTATTTTTAATTAAAATTATTTTGCCTCCAACGTGGCACTCATATAAAGAACTCTCGTCTTTGATTTCATAAATATTGCACACTCTTACGAACATCTAATTTTATGAATATTGAAATCTTTTATCGAAAACCCCCGCTTCATTACAGTAGATATGCCTTTTTGCAGTGAACAGGAATTTTGAATTTCATGATTCATCCTGCAACAGTTGAAGTTTTCTTTTTTGTCCTGGTCACGTGGTTCGTTCAAAAATGGTATGTGAAGCTTTAGGCGTTGTCAAATTTAGTCTTTTCATTTTTAACGGTTATTTTTTTTATCGTAATGAAAACTCACCAAGAATTTCATAAGAGGACACACAATACAGCATAAATATTTTGATGAAGAATTCTTTTCGCATTGCATAACGACTCATTTCATAAATAATTCACACTTTTATTAGTAACCCATTTTATATACAGTACAAAAAAGAGGGAATACAATTATTGTTGAAGTGATCCGCATTCCCCAATGAAAAGAAACGAGAATAACGACCCAAGTGTTGTGGAAACACTATAAGATGTAGAAGACCTGAGGGGAACTATTGAAGCGGTTAGAAGGAAACTACAATCCCACCGAGGAGAAACTGGAAAAGTCGGAGATAAAAATCAAGCACAATAAGGTGAGGATGGTTACAAGTACAGTTAATAATAAATATTTTATACTGAACTGGATAAAAGTGAAATAGTCATTTAAACAAAACCTGAATAAATTCTGCTCAATCTTAGTTTTTTTCATAAGCAATGCACACTTTCATGTAACATTCATTTTATAAACCCTACAAATTTTCTTAGGGAATTTCTTTTCATAAATACTGCACATAATAGGAGGTTTTGCTTTCATAAATAGGACACACCTTCATGAAGAACTTCTTTCAAGTAAACCACACTTTTTATAACAAGAGTAACTGTGAAATGCAGGAATGTGTTCAGTTTATTCACTGAGCCATCAGCAATACTCCCTCTGAACAAGTGCGAAATGATCGAATCCTCATAATTTATTGACAATTTTAAATTAATTGTTAATAGTTATTAATATTTTTATTGTCAATCTCATTTCATGCTTGAAATAATAAGGCCAAGCTGGGGGGTGCCGACGAAAGGGTGGGTCTTCGTGGAGATTCGGATTCTGGATACGATGGCACAAACGGTAAGCATAATATCAAATATAGCTATTTAAGCGCTAAAATAATAATTAAGCAGCAACAAAACAAGTTATTTCGAAGAATAAAAAAATTTTTTTCTCAAAATGTTCCATATAAGGAAAAAGAAATCTAAACTTGGCAACACTGTAAAGAACACGCTCGAAGCTCTTGAACTTGTGCAGAAAAATTTTCGCGCCAAATTGGTCGCTTATTTAACGGTTTTAGACACGTTGCTTCTCATTCTCGTCTGTGTCTTCGAAGTGTTCAGACGTGTGGAGTTGTTTTGAATTTAATAAAATTTTTTTTTAAGTTTTATTTTGTAAGTTTTTGTTATTAGTGAGTTTCTATATTAATTCGACTCGTTTTATTTTCAATTTTCAAAGGTTAGTAAAATTTTTTTTTCTCTTGAAATTTGAAATTAAGAAATTTCGTATAATTGAAAATGTTGCAAGTCTCTTTGAAGCTAGCAGCGTATCTTAATTATTTCTATATTGTTTTCTCCCTATTTTTAATTCTTATTAATCTATTAAAGTCAAAATTAACTTTCAAAAATCTTATTTTAAGTGAGGTTGATTTGGGAAAAAAAATTTTTCTGTTAAAAAACTTTGTAACATGTTAAGTTCTTAGTCTAAGAGAATATTTAACGGTTGAAATCAAATTTCTGATTGTGTAGTAGATATGCCGTTTTGGCATTGAGATAAATGGTCACCAGCGAGAGGTGACGTGAGTCATCTTGGTCTAACGCTGTGGCGCCTGGGATGAGGCAGACAGTTGGTTTTTTGGTATTGACGTGTGCGGTCGAAAATTAAAAACTTTTATGTATCTTTAGTCTTATTTTTTGACTCCAGACGTACCACAATTGTCCCTCAAATAAAACGATGAGTTATTTGGTAATTAAAATAATCATAAATACAAATTAATTGTTTTTATTAATCTCGAGCTTTCGGAATGAGGTGGCGTGGTTTGAGGAGCGCGTCTTAACGGTTTCTCGCCAAAAATTTTATTTAGTTTTTGTTGTATTTCAAAAAAAATTGGTTTGAAATTGTAAAATGCTTTAAGGTGTCTTTAATTACCTAATTTGGTTCTTTTTGTTGATGTGGGAGTTACTTCTGAAAATTTGGGAGTAATTTGAGTGGAATGGTAGGGTTAAGCTATTCTCGTTTGTTAGAAAAATTTTTTTTCTAAATTTCGTTCAAAGGCTTTTGTGCTTATTTAGTGATTTAAGCCTCTGAAATTTGCTTAGAAGATGCCACGTGTTTGGTACTTAAAATCAAGCTCAGTTCATTTTCATTTTACAACATTCACGGCATGGGCACCAAAAATTTTAAGATCAAAGCTTTTCGCGCCACTTTTAAGCTTTAAGCGTCACTGGTGTCCTGATTGGTGCATTTTTTGTTTTAACGGTCACATTAATGTTCAGGAATAAAACAGTTTAAGTGACAAAAGATTAGTATTAAATTTAGAAGACCCAAGATGTCGCATGAAAAGTAGAAGGAAAGGTATTCAACTATGAATTACGTAACTGAATCCTTTGTACCCATGGTTTGTCACTTACATCGTTTTTATCCTTTGTTCAATTCGTTTCCGATTCGTTTTTGTTCTTCTTTTCAGTTTCCTTTTTGTAACAGTTTTATATCAGAATAATTTTTTTTTTTTATTTTTTTAAATTTAATTTATTTAATAGTAATTTGTACATTTGTACAAAAATTTCTCAAGCTTATATTACCTTAATTTTTGTGTTTTAGTTTTATTTACATTATTTTTGCAAGAAGTAGAATTCAGATTGCTGACGATGTCTACAACGTTTTTAAGAATGTGAAGTCATAATTTCCAGAAATTTGAGATGTAAGGGACATTTACAATTTTGAAGTTGATTAACAGGTCCAAAAGTACCTACAATGTTTTTAAATCTTAAATTACTTCCATGTTGCATACCTGCTGATATTGAATTGTTTTAATTTTTAAGACTTGTTAATTATTATTATTTTTGTTCTCTAGGTGATTATGTAAGATACTCAAAATCAACAATGAAGATATGGGAGATATTTTTTGGCAAGGATGGCGGCTTGTTAATCATGGTTTCCCTTTTCTAGTAGAACTTTGGCAATATGGAAAGGAGAAACACAGAATTGGAGAATTCATTTATGTAAGTACAGAACAATTCTTTTCCTTTGATGAGTATATCTCAAGCATAAAGGAATTTATAGTCTCCCAATTTGTTTAGTGGACCTTCAGATATTTTTTAGTCCCGTCTATAAATTTGGTTGAATAATAAGTTCTTTTCATGACTCCATGTGGGGATGTTAAATTATTAGAGTCATCGTAAACTAATGTAAAAAATTTTTCTTAAGTTGGTTTGTTCTCGACAAATTATTTTTGGATATTATCTAAATTTTCTACTTATTTTCCTCTTTCTGTTTAAAGGTAAAGTACAAATAATTATTAATTTGTTTGTCTAAAGCTTTAATTCCATTTTTTAACATTAGGCATAAAATGAACGGTTACAAGATACAACTCCTGGAATTGAAAATTGGCAAAAAGAATTTCTTGAATGCCTTCTTGCAAAAACCTATATTGAAGTTAAAGATGGCAGTGTCACCAGATAAAGTTGAAGAAGAAGTGGGTAGAAAAGTTTGTAGGTAGGTTAATTGAGTAGTGTTAGACCTGATTCTTCTTGTAGATATAGAATGGAAGTTCTGTTCTTTGAGATGTTAAAAATAGAAATGTGTTTTATAGGTAGGACGGTTAGGATCGAAAGAAGGAATGCAGTTTGTTTGGGACCCTCATGAAGGGTCTGACATGTTCGAGAATACAGCACATAGCTTCTTTGGCTGGTATGTCTCAAGCTTATAAATCTGTTTGACTGGAGGTTCCTAAAACCATTGGAGCCTAAGGAGTTCATTCAGGAAACCTCAAAATGGTAAAATATTGATGGGACTCTAGTTAGCTAGTAAACTTGGTTGGTTTATCATGAAATCTGCAACTTTTTATGAGGAGGAAACATTTATTATGACTGGCTGTACAACAAAAAGAAGACGTGTCATCGTATTTTGTTTAACTGTCGCATATCACAATACTTCCCCCTTTTGGAAACACATGTTCGATATACATTTCGTCAACGATTTGCATAAGAGTTCAGTTCTTTCGAGGTTTTCGCCCATCATACCCCCAATTTGACAAAAAATGGTATTTCTTTTAAAATTATCTGTAGGGTTTTCGTGAAACTTTGCTTCTCGAATGGCAAGCCCAGGTATCCAGGTCAAGGTCCAAAGTACGCATTACAGTTGGTCAGAAGTACTCTACGAGCTTTAATTTCTCTGACGCCCCACCTCATCTTCTATTATACTTAACAACGAGCTTCCTGACAACTGTTAAAAAAATGGCAGGCTTCCAATGGACACAATATAGTCCACCCATTTGGGGACCAGGAACTCGTGTAAATCGTTTTTTGTGCCACCCCATTGCAGCTCTTCTAATGATTTTAGGTAGCGGAGTTTTTGTTTCACTTCTTTTTCCATCCATAAATATCGGCCAAAACTATAAAATAATTTTTTGGCGAGGATTATGTCGCTAATGCCAAATTTCATATCTTTGATGACATCTTCATAGAAGCCATCATCATTAATGTTATCCATTATTTTTGGAGGCTTTTCTTTATTTTTCCGTGTGTCAAGCAGTGTCTCCGACGTTGGGAAAAATATTTTTTCTTGATGATCAGCCTGAAGTTATTACACGTCACCAATTTATTAAATTCTTTGCTGCTTTTTACTTTTCTGGCTGCTATAAATTCACCTCCTCCTTGCAGGACTTTTGTATTCTATATGAAGTCTCCTTTGACGACTAAAACACTAACAATCTATTCTTCTCCTACTCTAACAATTAACGTCTGAGGTCCTTTTTCGCCATTATTTCCTGGATTTGGAACTCATCTTCGTGCTTACCAGTAAAATGATCTTTTTGTTTTGCCTGGTCGACTACATTTCTTCACATGTGACTTTTCAATTTTGGCAGCTTCTGCTTCCATCTTTTTCCTCTCTTTTCTGTCGTGATAATCTCGAAAAGTATCTGATGTTACAACGCTTGGCACTCTTTCCTGCCGCCGTTTTTTCGACTGTTGGTGACAGTTTTTCCCCTTCGGCGAAAATAAACAGTTCTTGAAAGGACTTTGCAATGTACTGTGAGCATGTGAATGACCATTCTCAGGAACTTCAGAACTTACATGTCGTGTACCAGTATTCGTACCACGTTCTGGATACTCATTGTGAAGCACTGCAAGTGGGTGCAGTTTTTATTGGGAGGCATGGTTTCAGTCAATCTGTAAAAATGATAAGACACAGTGTAAGAATTCCAACGTAATTTTAAAATCCCGGTAGGTACCTTGTAGGTATGGGTCTAAAAACAAACAGGTTCTGTTCCCACAACAATAACTACCAACCTAATGTATTTGATGAAATAACGTTTTGTATGCAAGTAAAAAGTTGTCAACTTAAGGTTCCACTTCTTTGAATTGAAAAATATGGGAGAGAGTTCTCGCAGTTTCTGGGCACCTCGAGACCATTCTCAGCTTTTCTTTTTCTTATGCCGCTGTCTGCGCCGCATTTCTTTTGTTTGTTTTTATTTTATTTTGTGCGAAATCTTTTTGCCTAGCGGTTTTCGCGACACTTTATTTGGTCGCCACACTTATAAACTCTTCTTTAATGTTGCTTTGAACAAAGTAACATTCAAATGTGCCCGAAATTCTCTCTTTCATTGTACTCCTGGCTATGGGTATGTCTAATTCTTTTGATAATTTTTTCTTGGTTTTCGAAATCATCGAATTAGTATGGTGCACATTGCAGGCAAGCTTCCGTTGAAAATGGACCTTCATTTAAGGGATTCGCATATTGAGCAATAGTTTTTGGAACTTAATAAATAGCAGCAGTGGTGTTTGATTGAGTTCCAGTATATTTCTTGAAGGAAGTAGTTACGAGCATTTTAAAGGCACGTGATCCATACTCCTTTTGCTCTTGTACACTGCTCGAGAACTAATTTTTTGTTAGTTTCATTATTCCGCTTTACTGAAGCTGTTCTGCAACCTTCAGTTTTAAAACAAAATAAACGTGCCAGCTGCAATCAGTAAGCAATAATCAAACATCTTTCTCGTTTTCTGCAACAGCTTCGGTATAAATATCTTTACCACGTGTTCCTTGTACTGTATGTCTGCAACTAAAAGGCTCTTCAGAAGTTCTATTTCCTCGGTGATGTTTTTTAACAGTTGCAGATCATTGGCGGCTATTTTTCTAGCGCAGTACTTGTCTGCGAGCTTTAATTTCTCTGACGCCCCACCTCATCTTCTATTAAACAACCCGGTCTAGGTGACAATGTTGTCTCGAATTAACACCCACGTGGATTCATCTGTGCTTTGCTTCAATTTCGTCAATAAGCCCATTACTTCTTCAGTATTACGTACGATTATCCAAACGTCATCGACGGTAGTCAGGTCTCCTAGCTTTTTCCCGCAGGTATTCCGCATACGCTCTCTAGCCACCCTTTTGAGGGTTTTAGCCGTATGTGTTCGAAACACGTCTATGAAATTTGACACCTGCTATGTTCTCTCTTCGTCCACATTTTTTAAAGCACCAACTTTTTATTGGTGGACATTTAAACGACTAAGTTTGACGGATGAGCTTGAAGACCTTAGATGGATATTTAATGACGTGCTTCCTGTCGACTCTTTGGAAGCCCACCATTTTTTTTAACAATGGTCACTATATGGTCAACCCATTTGGGGACCAGGAATTCGTCTAAATCGTTTTTTGTGCCGGCCCATTGCAGCTCTTCTAATGATTTTAGGTAGCGGAGTTTTTGTTTCACTTCTTTTTCCATCCATAAATATCGGCCAAAACTATAAAATAATTTTTTGGCGAGGATTATGTCGCTAATGCCAAATTTCATATCTTTGATGACATCTTCATAGAAGCCATCATCATTAATGTTATCCATTATTTTCGGAGGCTTTTCTTTATTTTTCCGTGTGTCAAGCAGTGTCTCCGACGTTGGAAAAATATTTTTTCTTGATGATCAGCCTGAAGTTATTTCACGTCACCAATTTATTAAATTCTTTGCTGCTTTTTACTTTTCTGGCTGCTATAAATTCACCTCCTCCTTGCAGGACTTTCGTATTCTATATGAAGTCTCCTTTGACGACTAAAACACTAACAATCTATTCTTCTCCCACTCTAACAATTTACGTCGGACCTTCGTAATCGCCATTATTTACTAGACCTGTGGCTCATCTTTGTACTTACCAATAAAATGATCCTTTATTCTTTTTATCTTTTCCTCACAAAAGAAGCAGTAGTGGTTCTGGTGAATATCTTGGAGATTTCTTAGTGTACCTTAAATTTTCTTCCTCTCTAGAGGTGTCTTCTTATTTCTCTGATCACTGTAGTAATCGTTCGTGGACCGTTGTGTTGTCACTCGTTTTCTGTAACTAGTTCCAATTCTCCCTAGTAAGGTTGAGCATGTTGTGTCTGTGTTCTGGGCAAGTTTCTCCCGTCTCTGTCTCTTAAATTTAGTTCTCTTTGTCTTCAATTTTTTGTTTTCTTTGAACATGCAAATTGAGTTTGTCTTTGTCTGTTTATCGTATCCTAACCCCTTTCAACCTGTTAGTATGAGCCAGATTAGTGTTCGTTCACAGTGGTTAGGTGCTCTTTTGGTAGAGCTATTTGAGAGTTCCTTAACAGCTTTTTTGCTAGTCTGTCAGCTATTTGTCACCTCTTGTTGACCTGTTAAAGACATTTAATTAGAATATCCAATTTAGTGTCTCACTCACTCTTTTCCGGCTTTTTGTTTGGGTCATTCTCATATACCTGATCTGATTGTTGGGCTTCTCCAAGACCCAAGGTTGGGTGGACGGATCATTTTTATAATCATATAGTAGAGAATTGTGTTTGTGTGTCATACTGATTTTTGTTATCTGCATTGTGAAACTTGTAACTTTCTGTAACATTTTAATATTTTGCGTTGGCGACTAGGTGATGGCTAATTTCAAATAAGAAGGAAATTTCAAAATTTTTGTTCAAAATATAACTTTATTCAGTTGGATACTGTCCGTTCTTGTCGATGGTCATTTGCCATCGTTCTGGTAGTGTAAAAGTTTCAGGATCGTCAAATTTCTCCCATAAAAAACTGATTTAAATTTGATCCGACATCATTTAATCGTTTGGATCCACAAAATCGACGATCACCTAGTTGCCAACCCAATGTCTGTTTGGAGTGTTTTTCTCCTCTTTTTGGACACTTGTATATCTTTCTTTATGTATTAGTATTAACTCTACTGTAATGAATAAAATATTTTCTTTCTTTTTTTAAATGAAGTGTTTTGTTAAAAGCTCCCGAGTTATGTGCTAGTTTTCCTTTGATCCTTACAGGGACTTAGCAGAAATGTTGAAGGTTGTGATAAATTGCTTTCAAAATAACTTTTAACACTTAGCGGACGGGTCGAATCTTCTCTGTCTTTCCTAGTTTCTGGCCATTTTTTACGAGAATTCAATTTTTTTATTTTAATCCTCAATGAAAACTACTACCTGTCCTCGAGGAAGGGACTATAAGCTGTCGGTAGGACATAGTGTTTGGAGTATGCTGGGCAAGGGACCAATGTCCAGGCCCCAGGAGTTGGCGGGGGAAGGGAGAAAGGACTGGAAGATGGGTAGGGTGAGTGGGGGTGGTTAGGGAGAGGAAATTAGGATAGGCAGGAAGGTAGGAATAGTATACTGGAGTGGTTAAGAAGGGGAAGGTAAAGGTTGAGATGAAGGATATTGAGGGAATAGAGGAAAGGATAACCAATCAGTAAGATTGGTGGAAGGAATTTCGTAAAGGAACCGTGTTGTGGGGTCGAGAGGTTTGTGTTTTTTAGTCGACGACAATCATTGCGTTCCTCGACAAGGGATGATGCTCAGGGATTAGCGTGGTCCACCAGTTTAGAGGAGTATTTGATGGAAAATCTCCGGATTTCCTCTTTAACAGATCCTGATGGAGATCCTTACGGATGAGAGAGCTAGGCACATACCATGGAGCATTGACTATGAATCGGAGGGTTTTGGATTGGAAACGCTCCAGAATCTCCAAGTTGGAGTTTGCTGAGGATCCTCATAACTGGATCCCGTACGTCCAGATGGGTTTTAGGATGGCTTTGTAGATGAGGAATTTACTGCCAGTGTAGAGTTCAGAGTTTATTTAGAACTAACTGTGATAGTAATAAATGCGTGTAATGCGTGAATCGGACTGCGTTGCGCTGGTTCGTGGCCAAGCGCGAGAGAGAATGAAAATAATGAGTATGAACTTACCTGTTTTCCTGAGGTAAGGAATCCAGGACAGATGAATCTTTTAGGATGGGAGTGGAAGGAAAATTCACCTGTACCTTTTACCTTTTGCATAAAACGCGTGATAATGATTGCGATTTCCGATGCGAAACGCGTATGTATTGTTCAAATGCGAATATGCGATATGCGTTAATGAATATGCGAACAAACTACACAATGCCTGCGAAAATGCGTAAAAATGACACTACAATCCGGGTGAAATGCGTATAAATGACTACAATGCCTATAAGAGACTCTACAATGCGTAAATGAGACTGACTGAACAGGTGATCGCCGTCGAGTCTGATCGGCCCGAACAACGCCTGTCACAGCTTGATCTAAAATGAGTTTTGTACCTAACAAACTGGGATTGGATTCGTTTTGTTTTGATATGGGTCTTTCAAGTCAATCTACGGGTGAGATGGATACAGAGATATTTGACTTCGGTCAACCGGGGGATAGGGTTGCCATTGAGGAAGACTGGCGGGCACTCCCCTCTGCGCAGAGTAAAAATAATGTGTTTGGATTTACTTTCGTTTGCCCTCACCCTCCACCTGACCAGCCAACCTTCTAGCTTGATGGGAGATGGAGTTGAAGGAGTCTGGTACAGTTGTTCAAGTCACTGTCGGTAGCCAGGATGGCAGTGTCATCGGCAAACGTGGCCATCGTAGTGTGAGGGGTAGTCGGTATGTCGGCCGTGTATATTTGGTAGAGTGTCGGACCCAACACGCTTCCTTGAGGGACGCCAGAGCAGATTAGGAAGAGACCAGTCTGTTGTCCTCGGTATTTTACGTAAAAGGTCCTATCCTCCAGGTATGAGGTCAGGATGGGAAGGAGGTAGGAAGGAACGTAGTCCCTCAGTTTGGCCTTAAGACCCTCGTGCCAGACCTTGTCGAAGGCTTGGGACATGTCAAGGAAAACCGCCGAACCGGAAGGAATGTCCATGTTTCCATGTCAAGGAAACCGAAGGTTTGCCAGGCTTGGCGATCATGACGATCTCAGCCACTCTCCAGGAGGAGGGGAAATAACCGAGAGAGATGGAACGGTTGAAAAGAATGGTAAGGAATTTTACGCACCTGGGGGGAAGCTCCCTGGCAATTCTCCCTGTAATGAGGTCCCACCCGGGAGTTTTCTTAGGACGGAGTTTATGGATCTGAGCAACAACCTCTGAGGCCCGGACCGGGTTGGAAGGGGTGTTGTTAGAGGAGACATGGGGCGAGAGGAGTGGAAGGAGGGCGGAAAGAGGTGGTGATAGGGAGTATGGAGGAGGGTTAGGTGTGAAAACCTCCGACAAGTGCCTGGCGAAAGCTTCGGCTTTTTCGCCTGTGCTCCGCAGCCAGGCACCAGGCACCGTCGGAGGAGCGGAGGGGTGGGATGGGGGTTATAGGTTTCTTATGGCGTTTCACGGCAGTCCAGAGGTTGTGCTCATTGGGATCGGAAGGAGAAAGTCTTGACAGGTATTGTTTGGTCTGTCGCTATCTCTCTGATATTAAGAGCTTCTTGAGTTGTTTTGATGCCCTGTTGTATTTTGTTTTATCCTGAGGGAGCCGAGTGAACTGCCAAATCCTACGAAGTTTACGAGTTGCAGTCACTCTGTATTGAATATGAGAGGGAAGGAAGAACTTGGAGTTTGGAAGGGTGGATTGAGGGGTGGAGGACCAGGCGGCATACTGAATGTCGATGGTAAGTTTCTGGACAGCAGCTTCAAGGTCTATAGGTGTTTTTAGGCGAACGTTAAAGTTTATTTTAGTGTTGAGGAGTTCTCTGAATTGCTCCCAGTCGGTTAGTGAGTTGTGGAGACGAGGAGGTCGTTGAAGAGTGATGGGATGAGTAAGGGAAAGGGTGATTAGGACTGGAGTGTGGTCGGAGGAGAGATCGAGGCTGGAAGTCACGATGATGGTGGGAGGAATTCCAGTGATGGCGATGTCGAGGATATCAGGAATTCGGTGAGGATCCGTGGGCGAGTAGGAGGGTTCGCCAGAGGATATGGGAAGGAGTTTGCTGGAAGTGATGGAAAGGTAAAGCTGCTTGCCGCGGGGATTAGTGGAACGGCAGCCCCACCAGGTGTGTTTGGCGTTATAATCGCCTCCAGCAAGGAAGTTATTTCCAAGGAGTTGAAAAAATGATGTAAATTGGGCAGAGGAGATTTGGTGTTTGGGAGGACAGTAGAGAGATGCAAGGACGAGTGGAGTAGCAGAGTTTTCTATCACGACAGCAACGGCCTGGAGGTAGTCTCGACAAAATCTGACTCCCTCATGATGATTTAAACGAGATTTTATCAGAATGGCAGCACCACCGTGAGCGGTGCCATCCGGATGCTGGACGTCATAGAAGGTGTAGTTTTCTAACTTGAAGTAATTTTTGTCAGTGAAATGTGTTTCACTGATGAGTAAGACATCAATGTCTTCTGACGTTAGAAATTGTATGACTTCCAGCCTTTTTTGGGCCAGTCCGTTGGCGTTCCAGACACCTATTTTAAGGGCAGCCATTATTTTCAGTTAATAATTGGACAATTTTACATTGCAATGCAATTGCAGCATTTGACTTTCTCGCTGCGTTCTTTGCGGGAACGGTCGGATGTAAGGTGGAGTCCAGAGCACTTGATGCATCTGGGGGATCTGTGGCAATAATTTTTTGTGTCCAAAGCCCTGGCACTTGAGACACTGTGGAACAGAGCGCTTTTTGTATGGTGGCTCGAAGCTAATCACCATGTTCATGATGAGGGTCTTAAGTTCGTATATTTTTTTGTTGTTTTCCTGAGGTTCCAGTTCTATTAGGAACAACGGGAGAGGAGTTTTGGTTTTGGCGTCCTTGATGTTAGTGACGCGCCTGGCGTTGTGATCGAAGTAGGAGAGGGCCTGGGTGATTTCTTCAGGTTCAACTGAAGGATGCATGTGTCGCAGGACGACCTTGAAGATTTTGTCCTGCTTCCTTTGGTAGGAGTGGTACTGGGTACCCTTTAGGTCATGGACATGGATGGTGGGAAGGTATTTTTCTGAAACGAGGGAGCTAGACACGGACTTGCTGGTTGGATAGCAGCTTTAGTGTGTATTTGTCTCTGGCAATGTCAAAATGTTGGCAAAATTTGCACTTGCAAGGAAAAGAGAAGGAGAATTTACATTATTCTGCTCTTCTTTTCCTTGGTTGTCCCTGGCGTGCTCTTTCGTCCTCTTTGGTTTCCAAGATTTTGCGGCAGAATGTCTGGAAACTCTGCCATTTTTTTCTTGGAGTTCAGCATTCCTGCGATTATGGTCTTCATGTCGAGGTCCGGGAACTTTTCCATTAATTCTCGTCGTTCCAGTATCCATGTAGGGCATCTTTTGAATGTATGATCTGCGGTGTCGTCCTCTTCTTTGCAGTAGTCACAGATCGACGTGTCCCTCCTGCGGATTCTGTGAAGAAATCCGTTGAAGCAGCCATGCCGTGTCCTGTCAGTATTTGGGTTATGTGGAAGGTCAGCTCTCCGTCCATTCTTTTGATGTGGAACGATGGCGGCGACTATGGGTCTCTCGATAGCTCTTCCCTCCAACTTCTAATAAGTTACTTGCTTTGTGATATTCTTGATTTCGGCTTTGTTCCGTGTCTGTTTCCTGGCTTCCTCCCCTGGCTCTTGCGAGGAGGATGGTAAGTGGAGGAGTTCCAGCTAGGACCATTGAGGCTGCTGCGGATGTGGTTTTATATGCTCTGTGTAAAAACAAAAATACCATTTTTACTAGAAATACGTTTATTCACAAATAACTTGTTGTTTACATGGACACTTTTCATTCAATACTGACTCACTGACTGACTACCCGGCCAAGTGCGATGTCTTTTATATATCTTTAGCTAAGCTAAGAATAGTCTCGAAGCTTCCGGAAACTAGTACCCGAACTTTCTCGAATTTTACGGAAGCTTCTCTTCCCATAAGCTTTACATGAGAGAAAGTTCTCGTAGTTTCCGAACCCTTCGAGACTCGTCTAAGTTCTTCCTTTTGTCCTGTCGCTGCCTGCACCGCATTTCTTTTGTTTTCTTTTTGTCTTTCATTTCTGTTTTCTTTTGATTCAATAACTGTAATATTATTGTAAGCGGTTTAGGACGCGACACTCTGCATACTCTCTTGGCTATTCGTCGTTGTAGCGATGTTACTTTTTGTTCCACTTTTTGGTTTTTCTCCACTGTTTCGATCCAGATTGAGGCTCCATAGGCTGCGATGCTTGTGACTACATTCGCATACAGCAGGCGAAATCTTGTATTGGGTCCCTCCAAGTTAGGTAATAGCGTGCACAACAATCTCGTGGTCGTATCTATCTTCATGACTACATTTCTGAAATGTTCCTCGGAGCTCCATCGGTTGTCGATCTGTAATTCTAAGTATTTCATACTTTTCTTGGGGGCGGGGGGTGATCTCTTCTGTTCCAACCCTGATCGTGGTGTTTGCTGGGAGTCTGTTTTCCGAAGACAGTGATTTCCGTCTTCTGTGTGGGCACTGTGAGTCCAAGTTCTTGCATCGTGGACATGACCAAGTTGGTCGCTGTTTCTGCTGTGGCTTTAGCTGTTTCCAGTTCCTTCGTGTGGCTAGTATGAGACTGTCGTCCGCATAACAAATTATGGTTGAGCCTTCTGGTGTTGGAGTTTCTAAGACCTTGTCAAAAGTAACCAGACCGCTCCTTCTCAAACGCTTTATCCCGGAAACCCATCCAAGTTAATCCGGGTTCTGGGTGCTGCGACCCTCCCTTTCCTCGCTCAGTCTCCTGCCACATCACCTCCTCGCAGATGGAGAAGAATGCGGCCCAGTTTCCCTCACTCTCAAGGATCCCCGAAAGATCGCTGAGAGGAAGAGATCCTGTCCCATTACCCTACTGAGGTGTCCCCTCTGCCTATGGCAGGGCATATGGCAAGCGTATGTTCCGCTGTCTCCTTCAAAGACGGACAGTGGTGGCAACGCATCGTCGACTTTTTCCTGATACGACACAGGTACCGACCGAAGCAACCACGCCCGGACAGCACCTGCGTAATACGAACCTACCCAGGCCTGACGTGAAACTAACCTATGGTCAGGCTTCCCCATTTCCGATCCAAACAGGGGCCGAGAACTGGCTGGATCGCTCTCAGAATTCCCTGACCAGGACCGAAGTCCTATCCTATCCTATTGTGTGTCGCTTTGTGGCTTTGTCGAGTCCCTGGGAGACCTGCCTGTTACAGTAATACTTACCAGGCTCTCGGCCGTGTTTTATTGTTCTTCAGTGTAAAATTGTCAGTCTTAGTTGTGGTGTTATGTTTGACCCATAAGCCGCGATGCTTGTCACATTGTCCGAGTATAGGACTCGTGTTTTTGTGTTCGGACCTTCTATGTTTGGTATAAGGCTGCTAAGCAGACGACTGGTTCTATCAATTTTAAGTGCGGTGTTTTCGAAGTGTTGCTCAAAGTTCCATTTGTTGTCTATCTGTAGACCTAGGTACTTCAAGATACACTTCGGTGTGATCTGGGTGTCACCAAGTGATTGTCATGTTGTGCGGTAATCTTCGTTTACGGAAGACCGTGGTTTCTGTCTTGTGTGTGGCTACAGTAAGCCCCAGTCCCTGTACCCGTTCCACGACTTGTTCAGTCGTGTCTTCCGCAAGGGCCAAGGCCCTGTGGCGAGAATGAGTGTAGCGTCTGCGTAGCAGATTCTGTGTGTTCTCAGGCATGGGAGTTCTGAGTACCGTGTCGTATGTAATTTTCCACAGCAGTGGTCCTAAGACCGATCCCTGCGGAACGCCGCATGTGACTTTGTGTAAATGTGTTGCGTGTTGCCTATCCGCGTACTGTATGGTCCGGTTGTGTAAATAATGTTCTATTGTTGTGCGTAGGTATTCGGGGATGTTTTCGTTGTAAGGCTTGCCGTATGCGAGACAACGGTGAATTTGATATGAGTTAACTCGTAGTAAAATCGATACGAGTTATCTCGTAGTGAATTTGATACGAGTTATCTCGTAGTAAAATCGGTACGAGTTATCTCGTAGTAAAGTCGATACGAGTTATCTCGTAGTAAAATCGATACGAGTTAACTCGTAGTGAATTTGAATACGAGTTATCTCGTAGTAAAATCGGTACGAGTTAACTCGTAGTAAAAGTCGATACGAGTTATCTCGTAGTAAAACCGGTACGAGTTATCTCGTAGTAAAATCGGTACGAGTTATCTCATAAAATAAAGTCTCGTAGAAGATACGAGTTATCTCGTAGTAAACGATAAAGAAGATCTCAGTAAAATCGAGTTATCTCGTAGTGAATCACGAGTTAACTCGTAGTAAATTCACTACGAGTTAACTCGTAGTAAAATCGATACGAGTTAACTCGTAGTAAATTCACTACTCGAGTTAACTCGTAGTAAGTCAATCTATGAGTTATCTCGTAGTAAAAGTCAGTTACGAGTTAATTCGAGTTATCTCGTAGTAAAAAGTCGAGTACAGTTAACTCAGTAATTTGGTTATCTCGGTATATCGTAGTAAAATCATACGAGTTATCTCGTAGTGAAATCGATACGAGTTATCTCGTAGTAAATGATACGAGTTATCTCGTAGTAAAATCGGTACGAGTTATCTCGTGGTGAATTTGAAACGAGTTATGTTGTATTTAAAATAGACGTATTACGAGATATCTCATGCTTTGTTTTAGAAAGGGAATAGATATGCGAGTTATCTCCTACAACTATGGTAAAGAGATAACTCGTTATTGATGTCCGCAACAACTCGTGCAACTACTATTTAACTTTTGGTCCATATATCTCCACAGAAATATCTCGTACAACTATAGGTACGAAGTCCTACGTGTTACGTCGTAGGTAGCATCCTACAAGTCATCTCGAAGATATTTTCTTCGAGTTAAGACGTAGTCAACTACCTGCGAGGTATCTCGTAGAAATGAACCACGAGTTTTAGTTGTACGAAATATTTTTTAGTCGCGTTGTACGAGATAGCTCGTTGGCAGCACATACAATTTAACTTGTATAACTATTGCCCGTAGTTATATTCTACAAGATAAATTGTTTTTTTTTTGAGGATCAAAGCAATTGCCACGAGATAACTCGTGATTGAGTTCTATACAGGTGGATACCTATGAGATATTTCGTACAGCAATACCACGAAATAAGACGTAATTGTGTCATACGTGATAACTCGCAAAATAATCCCACGAGATAACTCGTACTTGACGTTTTAAGAAAGAAATGATCATACGAGATATCTTTTGAGTTTTCTTGACTAGGACATCAATCACGAGTAATCTCATGGCTATATCGTATGGTTGAATAAAATTTACATCTTAGCTCCGAAAACTCTGGTGGCAGTCAACCTAATAAAAAACGCAAAAAAAATAAGAGAAGAAAGAGAGATAAAGTGAAAGTTGAAAAGAAGACAGGAAATGGGAAGGAAAAGATAATAGGGGGAGATGAAGAAGGGATAAAAGAGTAGATAGAAGATGAATACATTAAGATGAATCCATGTTTGGTTGTTTTTGCAACGAGAATAATCGCTGGAACTGATTAATGCCACACCAGGACAATTAGTTGCATGTGCTTGACAAACATATAAAAAGAAAGAGGGAAAAAAAAGCCCGCTGGTAAAGAGCACAACAAGTGTTGTTCAACTACCACCACAGATAGGTAAGAAGACATGAAACGTATACAGTTCTGAACATAGTCTAACTCAAGTTTAACTTAAAACGTATATTTCGTTACTACTTAAAAATAAGTTACACGTATTGTACTTAACAATAACTATATCTCATAAATTCATTCAAAGGGGCAAAAGTTTTCAAAAGAATCCTTGAACCTAAAAACTAATTTCTAAATACTAACCAATAATTGTAAAATACTATTGGCGGTTGGTACAACTGAGCAAAATAAAAATAAAAAAGTGAACTCCTGTAACATAATGATCTCTTTCGACTTCTATTAAAAAAGAATCGTCTATATTTCGCTTATGAATTATGCTAACTTTAAATAACTGAAGGCGGCTTAATCATTTTAAAAGTTGGAGTCTGTTAATTGGTTAGTTAGTTAGTCAGTTAGTGACTATGTCTTTCAAAACTTTCTCGTATCTAGGTTCTTTTTGGTTTCCTTCCCAGTAACATTTCCCGCAGATGGTGCACACGAAGAATACTGGATTTTGCTTCAACGCGTTCGCGGGTATCTCCGAATAGCGCACGATGACTCCGTTCTTCGTTTTGCTTCTCCCCGTCGTCTCCTGACTAGGAATGTAAGACTGTTGGACGAAACCGTCCGTGAACTCGTCTACGTCGTTCACATCTTCGTAGAATTTCGATGACTGTTCGGGACGACTGCTTTTTCGGAGCCTTCACTAACTTTTCCAATTCCTCCCGTGAAAACGCCTCGAACTCGTTCGAATTGCAGTCCTGGAATCAATGTCAATGCCGAATCAATAAACTCAATCTGGAATCAATGTGACTAGGCTATTTCGAGATATCTCGTTGCTATATTGCATTTACATATCTCGTAGGAGTAGTCAACGTGTTAATTTCCTCATAAAGCGACGAGATAACTCGTAGTCAACGTCCTAGAAAAGGGAGAAACTTTTGGGATATCCCGTGATTTGTGTCCAGCTCGGGTAAGGAACTCACGAGACATCTCGTAGAAGGACTGCTGTACAGGTATACTTAGTATAGGATGAAGGAACTTGCATGATACATCCACAAAAACTGAGACACTAAAAAATAATAGTTAAGAGTGATCCTCTAGTGGGTCACAACGCCCCACGGAACAGTCAGGCGTGACCACAGGCAGTGCAAGTCTTAATCTCTCCAGTCGAATTTCTCACTAGCTACCATAGTGTCCGAGAAATTCGACTGGAGAGATTGCACATATCAAACAAGAAGCTGTAACCATCCGTTCGTCAGCAACCAAAACCTTACCTTACACCGTGTATGTAGATCTTCTTCGGACACTTTCACGTTGAAGTATTTCAACACTTCGAAGATCTGATCTTTCAACTCTTTCTTCTTTACGCAGTACACGTGACCCAATCTGCTAAACCGATGGTAGTCGGGTCTTTGGGTGATCACGCACAGAGGAACTTTTCCCTGGACATCCGTCGCTCGGATATCTTGCTTCATGTCGGCGATGATCGTGTCCACTCCGCACTTTCTCAACAGTTTCCCGAGATCGATAAGTGGCTTGTCGCAGAGCACCCGGAACTGTGACACTCGTTTCGGAGTTCTGTGTTCTTCCGGTATCTCTCCTTTTTTCTTCCTCGATCTTTTCTGATGCATGCTTAGATTCCTCACGCCCATTGTCACTTCATCGAGAGAGATTTTCTGACGAGCGCATTCTTTAACTAAGACATCGTATACTTCCAGAAGACAGTACGCATCCAAAGCTGAAGGAAAAAACAAAAATCAACATCAAAAACCACTGTACTGTTTATAGGACACTCGGTGAAAGTTATAGAGAGAGTACAGAACTTACCAGCGTACATGATTTGATCTCTACGCAACGGTCTCCTCTCCCAATTGGAAAACTGATCTGATTTGTTGAGGTTCTTCCCCAAAGTCATCTTAACCAAATTGCTCAGACCGATCGATGTCTGATTGTCGTCGGAACTTTGTTTCGAGATGCTTCCTTTGGGAACGCCATGAGGAAACACAAACTTATAGCTCTCGATGAGTATGACCACCATCGTGGACAGATCCAGAAATCCCATTTCCGGTACTTTGTTAATTCCACGCTTTCGGAAAATATCCTTCACGGCCGTCAGATCCGTAGCCATGCCGAAGCCTAGCTTCAGGATTTTTGGGTTACCAAAGAAACTCGTGGCAAACCTTTCCCAAACTTTGTTGGCACTATCTTCCGGACGTGAGCTCGGACTGTCTGCAGTCAACCTGATCACGTCCATAATGAATACTTTCTCTCGGGTTGCGATTTGGATCAAAGCGAGATCACATCGTTTGAATCCAAACGTGGGTTTCCATTCGGCGTCTAACCCGACTAGTTTGACGTCTTTAATCACCAATTCATTTAGGAAACTTTCCAGTTTCTGAATCGTGTCGATCACAATTATGTTCGATTCTGAAATGCGAAGCTTGTGGTAGTCATTCGAACCGGGGTCTTCAAACCGGTCCCACTCCATCCTGTCCGCCAGCCAATTGCTAGCCCCCTGCATCTCGTCCCTGAAACCGAACATGAGAGAACTTTCAACCATCAACCGAACCATCTTCTACCCGATCGACTGTTATTCTTATAACAAACTCAAAATACCTATCAACCCATTGCTGAAGGCGAAAAGGCCACTTATGTCTGGGCACTCCGAATCTCACAGCCCACTCCAATGCGTTCCTGAGATCACCGTGGGATGTCACGCCTGCCACTAGTTCCGTTTGCAAGCTGGCGTCGCTCTGAACAGCTTCTATCACCATTTCCGTCCAACCGTCTTCGCTAATCGATTTCTCAACGAATTTTTTGTGTATGAGAAAACTCAACGCTCCTCTTCCTTTACTTTTCATCAGATTAGGAGCTAATGATGCTGGGAGATTGAACACTCTCAGCAATTTTGTAATGAGTTTGCTGACTGATTTGAATCCAAGCTGATTCAACTTGACCTCAGTTACTTTCAATCGACTGAATAAATAAAAAGGACAATCATGATTTTAAAACAGTTCATTCACATAATCATCTCCCCTAAATCTTTACTTACTTAGCAACATTAGCCAATTCAGCTTCTGTAAAACGGTTTACAAGGAGACTGTCTAAAAATGCAATCATTGGAACTCGAAGACATCTATTTTTCTCTAAATATAATTGGGCTACTTGAAATTTGCCTTGAAGGAGTAGTGGCAAGACAAAATCATCTATTGAAAAGTGATCATATAAGTGCAATCCTAAAGCCCAGTCACAAGTCTGAAGAAAAGAAACAAAGAAATTACCATTACAGTAGATTTGGAATCAGTCAGACTAAGTTTTAACACTCACCTCTTTGTAGTTCCTTGTTTCCCTCAAATACTCCCTCAAAAGTGGAAGAAACTTCATCTTATCCTCGACTAATTTGTACTCTTTTATGACTAAATTCAATAGACCCACATTCCTCTGTCCCAGTAAAAGATTAAAAGCATCTAATTTTATGTTTTCTGTCAGCTTTTCTGAAAGGCTTTCTTCTTTGGTCTGTTTCCATCTTGCAAAAGTTTGCATGACAAACATGGCTAGAGAATTTTGTTTGCTCAGGCAAAAGTCTTGTGCATTCACCATCATTTCAAGTGCTGCCACATATGGATTGGAGGAACTTTCAAAATAATTTATTAGAACTTTGGCAGTGACATTCGAATTTTTATCTGAAATTCAAAACAAGTAGTGAGAATCCCACAAAAATTTAATAAAATAAAATGAACTAAAATTCCTTTTCAGTTTTCAAAACTTACATTGACCCCATCTTTGCTTTAGGTCATGGCAAACTCTATTACCTGTTGAATCGAGTACCTCATAGGTTGACACTGACTTTATTTTAATCTTACCACGACCTCGACTATCTAAATTGCTAGAATCCATTTTAATCAATAAAATTCACTAAGGAAGCTAAACGTCAAAACTTTTTCGCATATATGGCACCCAACATATTCCGCACAAGTTAATTATCGTCTTGTATAGCAACCTAGATAATACAAATCCTTAATTAATAACACAAACAGCCATTACGTATGTTTACAAACACGTTAAACGGTATTATGCCAATTCTAACCAAACCTTGTGAAAAAACCTTCAGTTTGTCAACATAATTAAAATCCTTTCATCGGTGCTTAGAGTTTTAGCTCCAGTTTTATTAATTTAATTCCTCTTAACGTCACTCACACAAATAACAATTTCATTTCGGTCATTTTCATAAAAGAAAAAAAAAAAATCACCCCGTCTCAAGTTTCTGACATTATACACTTACTGACCCTTTTGTTCTGTTTTCTTCAATCCACCGCCTTTTATGAGAATGTTTTACGTTTGCAATCCCCCGTTGAAACAAATTTATTCATCTATAAATTCCACTTACCTAGCTTATAATTTCTAAAATATTCTTGCAAATGGTTTTAGATTGTAAAATGAGATGAATAAATGAATATTGGAGTGAGAATCGTTTTTGAAACCGCGCAATTTGGACGTTAAAATTGCCTGGTCTTGCAGCCGGACGAAGCAAAAATGGCGGCAATTATCGATCGGCTGTGAGAAGGTTGAAACGGAAGCGAGGCGGAGAGAGGCATTAATTTAATCAAATCATGATTGTGATAACAGCTAAATGAAGGAGCTTTTGTAATAGAAAAAAAGTCCATTTTAAATCAGCACTCATTAAACAAATAATTTGTGTCCATTATTTTGGTATAATGATTTATTTAAAGACAGAAATATTGGGCTGATGCATAATTACCAAGCGATTTTAGTTGATGAGCTGATAATTAATAAAAAAACAACTCCAAATTTTTGCCTTCATGCCATGCTTATATTTGACAAACTGGCTGTTTATTTTGAAAGTAGTCTAAGTCCATCAGAAGTTGAGTTGTAAGGGGAAGCGTGCAATATGCGTTTAATAAATCTCAGGAGTTCCCAAGGTGTTATATGGTACAATAGCCCTTTATCCCTCTTCAATGAAGAAGGTCCTCGTTTATACCTGCACCTGGTCCTTCCAATAGATTTCTTAACAGGTGTCTTTACCCCAAAAATGTTGATGTCTTTGGTTTTGAATTAAGAAAATTTTATTTTTTAAAACGGGTAGTCGTTATTTATTTGGTCCAAACTTAACCAATTTACTTTCAATCAGTTACATAATAGACACATATACTTCAATTGCACTATCACAAACATAATAATAATAAAAACGATAAACTTCATCCGGAGATTTCAACCGAATAGTTTCGAACAAAAGGTTTGTGTTTAGACTTATTGAAGCTCCCTTTGAGAAGATGAGTGTTTCCGTGTGACGTCATTATGATTATGATGTATTACTTCCCCTGTTAGAGGCAAGTGAGGCAAGAGTGACGTCATTTTAATAGTACCACAGCATTCCCAGTTTTAATGCGTAATATTGTTAACAGCAGACTGTGAACCTCTTGTTTCAACTGATCACCAACTTTTCACCTCAACTGATGGTAGGCTTGCTCCGTCCGAACATGTTTTTTGGTCCTTCGAGTGAGGTATCTAGTGGGCTATTGTCAGGACTTTTGGAATCGATTTACCAGAAGTTTCGGATCTTACCCTAAATCTTCTTAATTTTTTTGATTTTTTTTGTTCCTCAGTATTTCATATTCCAAACACAGTTGAACTGTTTTGTTTTCGGCCATAATCAACCACTTCCTCTTATTTTATGAATTTCTTAACAGTTTCTTTTTGGGTTTAAACAAAAACAGCAGCAATCTACATGCTTTAAATTTTATTTTCACTTAAAAATGAAACAAAATAATTTAAAAAATAACTCAAAAGTAAACCACACCAGAGTTAAATGCACTTCTGCTTTATATACAACTTATAATACTCTTCAAGAGTATCGATTTTTCTCAGGCCGAATTCAGCATTTCAAATATCATAATATCGTACCATAATCTCACCCAGACTTAGTTGAGCCTCTTCCCGTAAATGTTGCAGTTAATCGGTCAAAGGATCTGTTACGATTGTAAGAGATGTCAATTATTTTGTAATATCTACTGTAGGGAAATGATAAAAATGGAGATTGAATCAAAGCTCTAGCATAGTTAAGGGATTTCTTTTCTATTTTCATCATTTTCGTGCCACATATGCATCAACAGAAGATAACGAAAATAAGAATCCAACAACGATAGACGGATGAGAGCGGTGGCGGTTTTAAAACGACCGCGTTTGCAATAAAGAAGGCTGTGCGCGTGCTCTGAAAAACGGCGAAATCTATGGCCGTGACCGTTTTGTTTGTCGCACGACAAACATCATTGTTTACATCTCACTATTTTCCTAATTTAGACTGTTCTCGTTGAAATGGAAGATGATTATGATGACGAGAAAGGATGGGAAGGAGACGGAGGCGATGTGGACGTAAGATTATTTTTAAAAGATTTGTTTAAAGCAGTTTTCTTAAAATGGCGGAACGTGGAAATTCAAATCAATTTTAAAAAAATGATTTTGTTACTTCTTAGTCGGAAGGGGGAGAGGAGGCGATGGAAAATCCGCAAGAGGTTTTAACAGAATGCCTAGAGAAATTTAGCACTCCTGATTATATAATGGAACCTGGGATATTTACTCAATTGAAACGGTAAGCTCTCAACCTTTGAGGTTAGGTTTGTTTGTTATTAATGCTAAACCATAACTAAATTGTGTCTCCCCTCAAACCAAAATCAAATTTTGACTCATATAACAGCTTTTAACTTATTAATTATAGATATTTCCAAGCTGGTGGAAACCCAGAACAGGTAATAGACTTGTTATCACAAAATTATAGTGCAACAGCTCAAATGGCCAATTTGTTAGCTGAATGGCTCATTTCTGGTGGTGTTAATGTAACTGCAGTGCAAGCAATGGTTGAAAATCATTTGAAAGACATGGTTTTAAAAACTTTTGATCCAAAAAAAGCAGACACTATCTTCACAGAAGAGGGAGAGGTAAATATATCACTGATTCATGTGAGTTATACAAACTGAAAAGAGATTTCAACAGCTATCGATTTTTAAAATGTCTGCAGACTCCTGCTTGGTTGACTGAAATGATTGAACATCCAACCTGGAGGTCATTAATTTATCGATTAGCAGAAGAGTATCCTGATTGTTTGATGCTTAACTTTACAATAAAGGTGAATTTCCTGTTTTTTATTGCTCTGGTTTTGTTTAACTATGAGGAATTGTATTTTAGAATTATTGGTGTTTGTTGTTTTGCAGCTCATCTCAGATGCTGGTTTTCAAGGGGAGATAACAAGCATATCAACAGCAGCTCAACAAATTGAAGTTTTTTCCAGGGTTTTGAAAACTGCCATCTCAGGGTTTTTAACAAATGCTGATGATTGGCAAAAAAACATTCAAGAGTGTGGGGTAAAGTTCTTTGTCTACTAAATTTTTTGTTGAATCTGTTGAAGGGAGGTGATAAAAATGGAGATTTGATCAAAACCCCTAAGTAGGTAATGAATTTAAGAATGTTAGGACTTTGTCAGTTCAGTGACACTCTTGTGTCTTCTTTTCACCAACTGTTATTGACTGCTGTTACTTACAAAACAAAGGAAAAGTGTGCACAGTTTGTGAACGAAATCCCTGATAGTAGTGTGCATTATTTCTGTGATAATGTCTTGATGCTATTGTGCATTACTTTTGAAATGAATTCTTTTAAGGTGTATGCATTGCCTATAAATGGTTCCGGTGGTGTGTATTATTTTTGAAACTATTTTTTTACCCCAATAGACATTCAGTATGAATCACACTCTCCTTAAACTGTGTATTATTTATGAACAGAGTTCCTCACAGTAGTGTACACTACTTATGAAAGTAAATTTTCACCAAATGGGCGTTACATATGAATTACAATCGTCCTAAAAGTGTGCATTATTTGTGAAAAGAATCCTTCATAGCGATTATCTACTTCAGGACCATATATGTGATTAAATGGAATTCAAATTTGGCAATTCGTAACAGTTGTACTGGTGTTGACACATTTTTAAAGTTTTCTCGAGTAAAAAACTGACAACTTACCTTTGAGATGTTGTCTTTCTTCTGCTTATCTTGCTGTGTAGGTTGCTTGATTGTCACTGCCACCCTGAAACAGTTACAATGAAATTATTTAAATTTGTACTTGTCTTTGTTTGGATTATCTGATGTAGAGAACTTTTTTTGTTTCTTGATTCTAGAAAATGGTTTGCCACGGTCAACACACTTACGTCTACAGTCAAGTTCTCCTTCAGGTTCTGTCTCAAGAGACGAAAGGTGGTTCAAACATGAAAAGACTTTCACAGGAGATAATCAAATGCGCCCAAAAAAAGTAAATAGATGAAAATGGTGGAGTATTTGGTTATAGTTAGGTTAGTCAGTTAAAAGAATAAAATGGACAATTTAAATGTTGTAGTCATCACGACGTGACGCCGATCACGATGGCCCTAAATGGAGCAACACAGTATCCTCAGGCGTGTCAGGCCTTAACGTCGATGTTGTCCAGGAACAACCTGAATCCGGCCGATATAACGGTTTTGTTTAGGAATTATTCCGCTCCTGATCCTCCTCCGATTGATCTCATTAGAACCCCTCAGTTTTTAGGTTCGTTTTCGATGTTACGGTTGGATGTTTGGGCTGTGTGGTGATATGTTAGTCGCTAACTTTGGTGTTTTGTTATCTGTTAACAGAATTGTTGGTAGATTCGTTATTCAAGCCGGGTATCAAACTGAATCCAGAACACAAGCCAAAGTATATATATTTGCTTGCGTATGCGGCGAGCGTTTGTGATACACCCCCGAAGAAGAGCGGTTCCTCGCGGAGACAGTTGAACAAGGAGGAACTGAAACCGACCCAACAGGCGATTGAAAAGGTTCACGGGATTTGCAATATGGCGAAAGGCTCTGCGGAGCTGATAGCCGAACTCGGATCTCTGTATCAGTGTATAAAGTGCCCTGTCGTCGCTGTCGGTATCGTCAGATGGGTTGAGTTCACAGTCACGGAACCGAGTTACTTCAAACTCTGTACAGAGCACACACCCATACATCTGGCGCTTTTGGATGAAGTCGTCACCTGTCACCCGCTCCTTCACACTAAAGTTCTCACATTGCTCATCGAATTGTTCGAGTCGAAACAGGATGAGCTCGAGATATTAGTCCAGGTACTGTATCTCCCAGGATTTCTCATCCTTCTGGGTTTAGGAATGGTGTTAATTATGATGTTGACTTCCAGCTGGAGATGAGGAAGATGTTGTTGGACAGAATGGTGAATCTGCTGACTCGTGGTTGCGTCGTACCCGTCGTGAAATACGTGAAACACTGCTGGACGAGGGGAGATACAGACATATCACTGATACGATACTTCGTCACGGAGGTTTTGGAAGCTGTCGCACCGCCTTATACACTCGAATTCGTTCAACTATTTCTTCCGATGGTTGAAAACGAAGAGATAACGGGTTCCATGAGAGGTGATGGGGAGAACGACCCCGTTTCCGAGTTCATAGGTTCGTCAAACTGTTGCCACCATAATCCAACCATCTCAAAGCTGACACACCAAATTCAAACTACTTTATATCTTCTTTTCAGTTCATTGTAAGGCTCATTACATGGTGGTTTAAGACTTGAATCAAGGCTCTGTAGTGACCACCGTGTGGAACCAAGTTCCAATGTATGGAACCAAGGGTCTCGTCGACCGGAAACAATCCAACTAATCAGGGTTTGACCGAAGAGTGAGCGATGTCAGAGACGTCGAAATGATGAATTCGGCCAACTGGTGGAAGATGCTGAGTTGAGGGAGTGTTTTCCTCTTAAAGGGATCATCGCAATGCAGGGATTTAGAAATATGTTAACTGCCTTTTGTAACAAAAGAGGAAATTATTTATTGTAAATCTTTTAACAAATAAATTTTATTTACCAGACGTTTGGAAGAGTTGTCACTTCGGAATTTATAACAGTTCACCTCTTCATTCCTTGATTTCAGACTTTACTGTCTACTAGTGGTCTTTCAGACCACTTTCGATGTAAAATCTTAGCTGTGACCGTTTTTAATGGTCTTAGCTGTATTAGTTTAGTTGGTATTTTAGAGGATAAAGAACGATTCCCGCGAGTTGCGTGGAGCTTCTTGCTGGCAACATCCCTACCGACATCCTCGCCACGTGCCAAAGGTCGATTTACGAAGAAGATAGACTTCTACAGGATCTCACTGGTGCCTACAACAGAGCAGTGCAGAAGAGAACCAGGGAACGGGCTCTTACGATGTGGAAGTCCCGACTCGAGGCGTCGCTGCGGAAAACTCGAGTTTCGGGCAAAAGAATCCTGGAGGTCGTCGTTCCAGTGTTCGAGGACTGGATTACCAGGAAGCACGGGGCTACAGGATGACGCAAGTCATCTGGGGCATTTCCTATTCAGGATAGGAAAATCTCAAACGCCCGTATGTCATCACTGCCAGGCGCCGGATGACATCCCGCAGCAAACTTTGGAAGATTGTCCAACGTGGGAGCAACAGCGACGACATCTCCGCCATAAGATCGGTCCGTTCTTGAGTCTGCCCAATGTCATTCGGCTGATGCTATCAAGTCCGGAGAGATGGCCTGCGGTACAGGACTTCTGCGAGTCAGTGATGCTGTAGAAGTAAGAAGCAGAACGGCTACGGGAAAGAGAGAGGTGGGCTCGACGACACCGAACCTGACTCTCCAAGACCCCTTACCCAGGTGAAGTGTCGTGAAAGTGAAAACGAAAAGTGCTTAGTGTGTGATGCAATTTTCAGTATAATGTAGTGTTATTCAGTGAAGTGCTGTGTTTATGGTGTATAGTGGTGTTTGTTACAATATGGTGGTGATTGTGATAAGTGCTTATTAGTGATGTGTGCCCGTATTAATTGTGTGCGTCTCGGATTTCCCGGGAAATCCCGATAACTTGGACAGCATGCACTCTGTACGCCCCAAGTTATCGTTAGGGTTCACGAGTGTAGTGTAGGGAGGAGTTTTTAGTTGATTAGAGTCCCAATTGTACGGGCCTTTGGGTGTGCGAGCGCATTTTCTCCTACCCACGCAAAAAAAAAGTTTAGTTGGTATTTATAACTGTTCAACTAACTCAGTTCGACAACTACTAACTCGATCACTATTTAAACTAACTAACTCAAAATTTTTTTTGGTTTATTGCCTTTATACAGGACTTGTTAAACGTCTGTCACCTTTTGGGCGAAAGGTAAAAGGTTGTTAATGATGGCATAGAGGTCTGGGAGGTGTTGTAGTAGATTTTTCAAAGTATCTCAACACAACCCTGTTAAAAATTTTAGAAAGAATCTGTTCAAGATAAAGCAAAATACAGTGAGAGAGACCCAATTCGGTAAAAGCTCCTAATTCGCGGGTAAAAAAATCGCGATACATACAGTTTCTGTATATGTTTTGCGGTGATTATGAATGAACTATCTGTTCCATGTTCATAATTTTTGTACTAGATTGAGGATGCTTTACTGTACCAATAGTGGTGACCGTTTTTGATGGTGTTAGTCATATTAGTTAGCAAGTTCGGCAATTTACTTTGGTTTATTACTTTTATACAGAGTTTATAAAACGTTTGACACCGGTAGCCTAGAGTACAAGCTCATTACCAGCAGGTTGGGTTTTAAAAAATCGCGACATATACAGTTCTTGCATCTTTTGCATGTCTACAATTTCTGTATTAGTGTCAAGAACCTTTACGGTACCAATAGCATCTATCAATGAGTCCACCCTGAGCCGGGTGTGGGATGTGGGACGGGGTTCCAACTCATAGCCATAACCTCGTTAGACAGACACTTCAACCACTCAACCACAGACCAACCACAATAATCCTCAAACAAGAGCCTGAGAGCGGTCCTGACATTGAGATAAATTAATCAAATTGATACACAGTATAGTCATACAGACGGTTTAAAACAACACTCCCAACACAGATCCACAAGAATAAGCTAATCCTCTTCAGCAAAGAATTAAGGCCAAAGAATCGAGTACAGTTCACCGACACGCGTCTTAAAAAAATCACAACCGGAAGAAAACGGTAGAAAATATTTTCGTACGCCTAAAGTCGTAAAAAAACTTGAGCCCCCCGCCCCTGGGCCCCCGAGCCCCCGAGGGGAGGGTCCACTTGAGGTGGCACCTCAACCGAGAGGAATCCGATCTGCGGATGTTGATGGTGTAACCGATGTAAGAAGTGGCGGGTGGTTGCTCGGTGGAAGGGGAAAGTATAAGATCAGGCTCCAGGGTCCTGACCTTCTCAGTCCTTCCTCTCGTCTTCCGCGGTTTGGTTTCCTTCTTTCGTGGGTGTTAACGGTTGTGACGTGCTTCCGGTTTTTCCTTTTATTTTGTGGTTCCTTACAGTAGTATTTCGAAAACCTAAACGTTTTGGTTTTGGTTTTTAAACCACGGAAACAGGTAGGTGAACCTAAACAAACCTAAAAATAGATGTTTTAGTTGAAAAGACCATTTTAAAAATCACGGATTTGGCGGAAACCGGAAATGCAGGGATTCCAGTAACGTGGTAGCTTATTCTATCGATATTTGGTTGTGGAGAAGCTCTCAGCAACAAACTAACAAGTCGAAAATTTAAAACAAAAAAGCTCAACCTAAACAAACCTAAAAATATATTTTTCCGTTCAAAAGAAAATTCAAAAATGACAAATTTGGCGGAAACCGGAAGTGCAAACATTTCGAAAACGTGTTAACTTATTCAGTCGGTTTTCAGTTTTTAGAAGCTTCCAGCAGCAAATAAAAATCGAAAATTTAAAATAAAAATAAAAAACCTAAACAGAAACGGAAACGAAAGCGTCAAATACTCAACTGACTTGGAAACGGTTTCTAGACTTCCGGTTTAAAAAACTGAGGGCTTAACACGAAACCCAAGAAGGCCGGAAGAAATATTTCCAAAGAACAAACCAAAAGCTGTAAGTGAGAGAGGAAGTTTAGGTTATAAGAGAGAAGTTTTTTGGCGGGAAATTCAAAATCCGGAACTGGTAACCGGAGACTCCGAGACCGGAAACCAATCCCTTTTCCGTCACCTTTTGACTCCATTAACCTAATTAATGAAAATGGTGATACCAAATAAAAGTTTGTTTGTTTGTTTCGAAATAGTCGTCGTCAAAGATTATTATGTAAAAAAAATGGTGAGGTGTTTGGTGTTACGTAATGGAACCACTTCCGATGAGACCACTTTCTCCTCCTCTCTTTAGCCGTGGAGCCCTCGGGGCACCACTTGCCATCATTTTACCGTAATTTTTTGTTTCTTTTAATTTCGGTTTTTATTCTCTACCCTCCCCTCTCTCCTCCTCTTCCTCCTCTCCGTCTTCCTTCCTCTCTCTCTCTCTCTTATGTGTTTCACTTCGTAATTGATTGAACATTTCGGTTACGTCACTTTCGTTTTTCAAGTTGACTAGTCTTTGGATTGTTTATCACGGTTACCCCCCGCCCCCGGGTTGCCCGAGTTTTGTTTGTTACCACTATTTCCGATTTTGTTTTTGCTGTTGATTTTCTGTTGTGTGTGACAGCCTTTTTGATTTATGTTCATTAAAGGAGACGCGAAAGCACCGACAGTTTGAGGAAATGTGAAAAGCTTAGCAGCAGTCTGGTATTGGATGTGTCACAGATCCTTTAGCCCTTTTGACAACAGTACAAACGTAAATTACATTTCTGTAGGAACTGTTAGCCTCCCCATCAGTATTGTTTCGCCTTCCCACCAGAGGAAGTTTATGCAACGTTTATCACGAAATTATTTTGGGAAATTTAACACCACTCAAGAGAACCGTAACTTCCTTCCGATTTCGAGAACATCCCAACAGGTTGTAGTCATAACCACGCCCTGTACCTGGTCAACCTGAAAACCTATAACTGGATAAACAGGAAGAACCTAAATCGTTAATTAAACTTACGCGGATGTTATCCACTGTAGCAGACACTTTTATGGATACATTTCAAACCGCGTAAAAAAAAGTCACACGACATTAATGAATTTTAGACTAAAAATGAGGTACAAAATGCCCAAAAACCAGCTGACAGTGTTACAGTACGTGCAAATAAGTTTTATTTTTTGACATTAATGTATTTTAGACCAAAAATGAGGTATAAAACCCCAAAAGACCACCTAAAAGTGTTACTGTATCACTATCTTAGATGCCATATAAACAGTAATGTATGACACCTAGGTATGTATCTAACTTTGATCAAAGTTAGATACAACACCCCGAAAGACCAGCTGAAACAGTTCCAGAATACTAATTTCGAAAGAACCGTAACTTCCTTCCGATTTCGAGAACTTCCCAGAAGGTTGTAGTCATAACCACGCCCGGTACCTGTTCAACCTGACTACTAGGAAAACCCATAATTGGATAGTCAAGAAAGAACCTAAATCGTCATTTTAACTTCCGCGGATGTTATTCACTATGGCAGACACTATTACGAGTAAATTCACTAATTTTCAGGTACTGACATCATCAAGGTAGAAACGAGACTGGAAAGAGACAGAAAGGTGGACAAAGACAAAATTCAAAAGACGATACGAGTAGACAGATAAAAGAAGTCATTTTCCGACTTTGCCGGTTACTTCCCACTTTGTCTGATTTTGAGTCTTGGCTATAACATTAAAAACTAGGTTATAACACCGCGTCGTTTTAATACTAACTACCGAAGTCTCGTTCAACTTAGCCGACTTCAAAACAAAAACAAGAAAGGTTTAAGGGGTAGTAAGAGAAGGAAAGAGGTCCGTACCTGAAACTAAAGGAAAGTTTGGAAGTCTCTGCGATAACTAGAATCGAAAAACTTCCTCTGTTGGATTTGGGAAAACCAAATGAGAGACAGGGTGGTAATGGTTCCTACAGAAATACAATTTACGGTTGTGCTGTTGTTAAAAGAGCTAAAATGTCTGTGGCTTTTTACGCGGTATTGAATTTACTCATAAAATATCTGCCATAGTGAATAACATCCGCGTAAGTTTAATTTGGGTTCTCTTTGATTATCCAATTATGGGTTCTCCTATTAGTCAGGTTGAACAGGTACCGGGCGTGGTTATGACTACAACCTTCTGGGATGTACTCGAAAACGGTTCTTTCGAAATTAGTATTCTCGCAGTTTTAAGGTTCTCTAATTACTTTAGTCAAAAAGGTTTTTTTATCAAGAATTTTTGGTGTTGGGTTGTGACCTAAAATTTTAGGTATCTAAACGAAGACTATAGCTATGGCATCGTAGATGGTGATACTGTATCAGTTATAGTTAGTGTTTGAGGGATGTTGTACCTTATTTTTAGTCTAATATTCGTCTCATTGTTGCTGTAATGTTTCACGGATTGATTACAAACCGCGTAAATGAAATCACAGAATGTTAATGACTTTTACAACCCATACCGCACCCAATGTTTCCCTTGTTTGAACCTAACTGAAAGACAAGTGTATAACTGGACAGACAGCAGCGTAAATTGTCATTTAAACATTCGTCGCCGTTATATACTGTGATAGTCAGATGGTTTTGGAATGTCATATCTTGTTGCCAGTTGAAAAATCCGTAACCGTTTTCTGACTTTTTTTTTTTACGCGGTTTGGAATAAACCCGTAAAACTGTAATTCTGTGACATCTTAGATGGTGGTACTGTAACAATTTCATCTGGTTTTTGGGTGTGTTGTGTTATATTTTTAGTCTAAAATTCATTAACGTCGTCTGACTTTTTTTTACGCGGTTTGAAATGTTTCCATAAAAGTGTCTGCTACAGTGGATAACATCCGCGTAAGTTTAATTAACGATTTAGGTTCTTTCTTGTTTATCCAGTTATAGGTTTTCAGGTTGACCAGGTACAGGGCGTGGTTATGACTACAACCTGTTGGGATGTTCTCGAAATCGGAAGGAAGTTGCGGATCTCTTGAGTGGTGTTAAGTTTCCCAAAATAATTTCGTGATAAACGTTGCATTTTCACCTGTCAAGTTCATTCGTGAATCGTGAGTTTCGTTCGCCATTTTTATTTGCGATTCCGTTTCTATTTATAAAAATTCCCTGACTCATTCCCAAATTTTATTTTCTTCTCTTTCTCCTCTTCTTCTTCTTCTTCACCTTCTTCATCGACATGAGCATTGACCTTTTAAAATTCTAAAATAAACTCAGGCACAGAAAAAGGGAAAACTTTCTCTTCGGGGTGAAACACAAAAGTTGGCAAATATTCGCGTGAAAACGTTTTCTAAGATGGCGGGGCTGGACGGATTTGGAAACGCCACCCACCGCCTTCTACGTACAATAGTAGCACCACAACACAAAAGGAACGTTTTCATGCCTCCTCGAGAGATTTGTTTGTTTTGTTACAATGCTTATCTCCTCCTCTTCTTCTTCCTCTTTCACTCTCTTTCCGCCATCTTTAGAAAATGTTTTGTTGAGCGTTGAATTCGAAAATCCCTCTTCTACTCAATTTAATGAAAGCTCTCTAACATAATTTAAATTTCTAATTATTCTAAATGAATTGTTCATGGTTGAATCCGTTTATATCAATTTTTCCCCGAAATGTTGGTTTTGTTTTTGTGTCCATCCGGTTTTTTGATTTCCGACAGTTTTTCCTTTTTTTTTGAAACTGATTCTTGATTTTGGTACACGTGGTCGTGAGATAGTAAGCGATATTGTCGGAAAGTTTGTGAAAAGTTTGTGGTTGTGAGGTTGAAAGAGTTAGTTAGTCAAACTTGTGAAAGGAAGACACGTCCCCTAATTTTTGACTGCTAAGTCAGTTGACAGACAAAAACCTAAACAGCCTAAGCAAGTGCCTGGGGCCCGGAAATAAGGTTTTCGCCACGCGAAAAGTGTATCATGACTGGAGAATAGGCCCTGAATTACAATGTTGCCTTTAGCCTTATTCCGCCACTGCTCGGGAAGAGATATGTAAACCAAATTTTGTGACCAATGTGTTTTTTAGTTCTTCACGGCCATTTCGCAAAGTGGCTGACATTCTCTGGACAAAACCTGACGCACTGATTCAGAGACTCAAATTTAGAGCGCTTTTAACAAGATTTCGTTTCATAAATATTGCACACTTTTACAGAGCAGCTATTTCATAAATACTGCACGCATTCACGGCCAAGGTATTCCATAAAGACAGCGCGCTCTCCAAAAGAATCCATATGAGAAAAACTTCACACTATCACAAAGTATTACTTTCATAAGTACTGCACACCTTTTTGAAGACTCACTTTCAAAATCATTGCACACTTTCAAATGAATTCCTCTGAGGAAGTTCATACGTCATAAGGATAGAACACTTTTATCCAAAATTCCTTCCACGATAATCCAAAGTTTCAAGAAAAAACTCATTTCATAAGTAATGCACAGCTTAGAGTAGAAATTCATTTCATAAATAGTGCACACTCTTTGGACATTGACCAACTGATTTACGGCGCTGGTTCCCATTTTCCAATTTGGTTTCCGATTTTGGGGTTTTGGCTGTATCACAAATACTGTAGTTAGGTTCTTAGTGCCTCCGTGTCTTGTTGGTTAGTGATACTGATACAGTAACAGTCGGTTTTCGAAGTTGTCTTTACTTTCTTTTGATTTGAAAAATCCGTAAGCGTTCTTTGATTTTTACGCGGTTTGTGTTATAAAATATCCGCACAACTTCTAATCGTTTGAAGTTTCTCCAAAATAGTTTGCCTACAATTCGTATTTTTGGGAGGGAAGGGAAGTTGATTAGGTCTTTTAGTTTAGGGTCGTGTCCTAACCCAAATGATTTACCCAAGGCTTCCCATTGACCTTTTTTGAGGTAGCCGGTACGTTTACCCCTCCCCCATAAAAATTCACGGTAGCAGTCAGTTATCAAATTTTGCATCCAACAGCATCTTATGTTATTTGTTTACAATATGAGACGGAAGAGAACCGAGTACCTTGTCGTACCTGAAAGCTACATCGGATTTAGTGAGATTGGCGGCAGATTTAGACCTGTTAGAGTGGTTCACAGCGACAGGATGACCCAGTGTTCTAGACATTTCATTACAAATTCCAAACTGCGTTCTAGTCCAACTGTCCTCAAAACAGGACACCGGTGCGATATGAGACGGAAAAGAACAAAGTACCTTGTAGTGCCTGAAAGCTACAACCGATTTTGTAGGTGTTCTTTATGGTTTGGTAGAAGGTGTGGACCTTTGTAGTTCACAGCGACAGAGAGACTTCCTTATAAATTCTAAACGGCATTCTAACCGGTCTTCTACTAAAAGCGTCACGCTTCAACATGGCGACGGAGGTGGGAGGGAGGGAGGAAGCTATTGACCGCGGAAGTTAATTAATTTTTTCTTTATTGTTCTCATTATTCAATAATAAAAGTGTAAACACTATAAATAAAATAAAATAAAAACGTTGATGTCAACGGTAAAAGTGAAATTGATTTCATGAGCGAATGCACCGTTCGGTGGCTCTTCGAAAATATTTTTTTGTCGTACTGTCCTAGTCTCGAGTCTCGTTTCCTAAGTCAGTCTAAAGGAAAAGTGTTAAAAAGACAAAACGACCATCACCGGAACTGGATTTTATTTATTAAGTAACTGTTTTTATCAGCTCCGTTATGCAACTGTAAAAAGAAACAAAATATCGGAGGTGTAAAAAAATACCTGAATGGTTAGGGCCCTTCGCTTCTGCCACGTCGTTTTCCTAATTATGTCACCGGGGTGACGTGACCAGAGACACACATCTAAAAACAAGAGTAACACTTCGTCTAGATCGATAACTCTCTTCTGTATTTCCTTAAAGTCAGTTACATTCAAACAACCACAACTACTCCCCGTCTTCCCGTCTTATTTGTTGGTGGTGATACTGATACAGTCTCAGTCGTTTTTTTGGGGCTGTCGTTACATTCATTTTGATTTGGGCGCCAGTAAACGTTATGCAACTTTTACAAACGTGTGCAATATTTATGAAAAACAAATAGGAGTAGCTGGTTTTCACAAATTTAGCATACTAGCTTGTAGTAAGACATAAAAAAGAAAGTATACCGACTAGAACGTGTGCAGTATTAATAAAATGAATTCCTTATAAGAAGCCAGAACTACTTGATTTTCATAAATATTGAACACTGTATCAAAGAATTCATTTCATAAATATTGCACATTCATTTGTAGTAAGATATAAAGAAAAAAGTATTGTAAACCTATTCAAAAATTGTATAGCAAACATTGCACGCTCTCTAGCAAGTGTGTTCAGAGAAGAGTTCGATATTCCTCTTGGATAGTGTGCAATATTTATGAAACGGATTCCCAATAATAATGTACAGGATAAGCATGTAAAACTTTATTTTCATAAATGTTGCACACCGAGAGTATTCATTTCACATTTCGCACACTCTCTCGTAGTAAGACGGAAAAAAAGATGCACTTGTGCTAGAACGTGTGCAGTATTTATGAAATGAGTGTTCCGAGAAAGAGTTCAGAAATCATGAAATAGATTCTCTTAGATAGTGTGCGATATTTATGAAAATCAAGTGAGTCTACTTGCAAATATTAATAGTACACATTCTTATAGGAAATCCGTTTCATAAACATTGTGCACAGTCTAAGAGTTTAAATTTCATAAATACTGCACACGTTCTACCACAAGGGCATTATTCCTTGGACCTAATAATACTTTCTTGTATTTTAATATAAATGAGTGTGCAATATTTATGAAAATAAAGCAGCTCTTCTAGCAAATATTGTGCTTCTTTTAAAGATATATTTCATAAATATCGCGAACTTTTCAGGAGGAGTGTATCCTTCTTTGCATCTCTCTACAAGAGAGTGTGCGATGTGTTTGAAATGAACTGTGAGAAAGTGTACACAAAATTTGGAAACAGAGTATGTGCAGTATTTATGAAATGAATAACACAATAACGTTTTGAATATACAACTCACCATTGTTTGAAAAATTATAAAAAGAAATTCCGGGATCTAACACCCCTACACTGATTAACACACAAAAACAAGCACAACACTGTCACTGTCACTGTATGAAACTAAAAATTTGACATTTTATACACCTAACCGCCTCGAACATCTTCAACAGACTGAGAAACTAATGCCACGCTGACTTGCTTTTAAGGAGTTTTGCAGGGAAAAATTTCCCTGCTGTAGACGACAAAATGGCGGTGGTTGGTGACACGATTTTCCGTTGTTTTATTAGCCACTATAGGTGACCGGTAGTCATCTCTACTTCATCTACTTCTTTCTAGTCCTCCTTGTTTACTCTTTTGTTAATGACGTCATGTTTTTCTTTTGTTACAGGATGTGGGTGGCTGCAATATTCTTCGTGGCGATCCTGTGTCTTCTAATGTATCTAGACACAAGGAAGCCGAATAGATATCCACCAGGTAAAGAGAAGAGGGTGAGACATTGGAGGAAGGAACCGTTTCCTGTTGTTCAAGCTCTAAAAATCTTTTTCTAGGTCCCCCATGGCTGCCGATATTAGGAAGCGCTCTCACGGTTCAAAAGCTACGAAAAGAAACCGGATATCTCTATAAAGCGTGTACTGCTCTCGCCAACAATTACGGTCCTGTGGTCGGTCTTAAAGTCGGCAAAGACAGACAGGTCGTTTGCTGCGGTTACGAGTCCATAAAGGAGATGTTGACCAAAGATGACTTTGATGGAAGGCCGCAAGGACCCTTCTACGAAACGAGGTAGGGAAGCAAGAAACCTTTTGAAAGCTCCGAATGTCTGCCATCTTGAAAAAATATTTTCTGACCACTTCCGCTCTCTCTATACAGGACTTGGGGAATACGACGCGGTCTGTTGCTTACAGACGAGGAATTTTGGCACGAACAGCGGAAATTCGTTCTAAGACATCTGAGAGAATTCGGTTTCGGACGACGTACGATGGCAGGTTTGGTCGAGGACGAAGCCTACGAACTCGTCAAATTTTTCAAGGACAAAGTTCAAGGAGGCAGTGCCATAATGCCGATGAGAGACGCTTTCGGCGTTTATGTTCTAAACACACTCTGGTCAATGTTGGCGGGAATCAGATACAGGTATGATTATAGTATAATTTTATATGATAGGATTTTGCCTTTTCAAAGATTTTAGTATCTAGTGTTGTCTGCAGCCACGAACTGGAGGGGGAACTACATTTTGGAATGAATTTCAAATTTAAAAGTCGTGGAAATAGAACCACTACATTTTTCATAAATAATGCACACTTTCATGTGATGTTCATTTCATAAGTACTGCACACTCTCGTTTGGAATTCATTTCATAAATACTGTACACTTTTATAAAAGCTATAATTTAAAAACAATCCACACTCTTATAAGACATTAATTTCATACATATTGGGCAGTTTGGTGAGGAATCTATTTCAAAAATACTGCACACTCTTGTATAGAATTCATTTCACGAATATGGCTCACGCTATGCAAGATTTCATGCCATAAATACTGCACAGCCATGTGAGGATTTAGATCAGGTTCCAAGGAGACAGTATGAAATAGCAATAAAATGAAATCTTCGAGCTGATGTGCAGTATTTACGAAATGAAATCATCAAGACAGTGTGCAATATTTTGAAACAACATCCTCACAACGCTGTACAACATTAGTAAAATGTATAAATCAAAATGAAAATGTAGCCTATAAATCATGAAACCAATGAATCATGTCGAATTCGATTTTCCAGAAGCAATATTTATACACTTTACACCTCAAAACCATTAATCGTCACTCAAAAATTTAATAAATTATGTTAATTTTAAATTTTCTAAAATGCCAAACAACAACAAAAAACCATAAATAAATAAATAAACCAATCAATCAACCTGATAGACTGAAGCATAAATCCATCACGGTTCAGTCAACCGTTACGCCGTTCCTCCAACTTTGAAAAATCGATTTTTTCGATATATCGATTCTCGTTTTCCGTTACGGATCTCGAACGATTTCCGTTGAGGATAATGGCGTCGGTTGACTCAATTTCGTCAGTTATTTCCGGGGTTTTCCGTTTTTTGTCCTTGTTTTGTGGGTTACAAAACTTTTTAAAGTCATTTTTACGAACTGGAAATGATGCAGGAAGCGTATTGTGTCACCCATCAGCTATTTTGAGCTTTTTGAAAAGTTTAAAACGACGGAAATTACATTTTCGAGTTGATTTTTACCTCAGAGAAACTTTTTAATTAAATTCTTTTCTGTTCTATTAAATAAACTGTTTACTTTGAAAGTGGTATAAAGTCAATTTTTTTCTTCTTTTGAGTTATTTGAAAGGTTGGATATTATAGCTGACTGAAAATTGTAAACATATTGTGATAAATTTGATAATAGGCAGGGCCGTAGCATGCTTCTCTTGCCCGCATCTCTTTTTCTTTCTTCTTCTCTTCTCCATTCGATTCTGGGGCTGAGACAGTACCCTACTCCTCAATAAAACCTTCACACCAGAGCTAAAAACATCTTTCTCGTCCGTTTAATTTCAAAAATACTGCACAATATCATCGAGTACTCAATCATGAGTATCGTAGAAATTCTAGAATCATTCATTTCATAAATACAGCACGTTTTCTCGGACAAGTTGTTTTGTAGATACTGCACACTGTCTTGTAGAATGTGCAATAATTTTGTGACGAAATTTCTTTGAGTCCTCATAAATTTTGTACACTTGCATAGAGTCAGTAAGCAATACACCTATATACTGTATATATATTTTCTGGGGTGTTTTATTTACAGTCCGGAAGATCTGGAACTGAAAAAACTTCAAAATCTACTCACCGAACTGTTTGCCAACATCGACATGGTTGGTTGTCTCTTCAGTCAGTTTCCGATTCTTCGTTATGTCGCTCCGGAAGCTTCCGGTTACAAGCAATTCGTACAGATTCATCAGAGACTTTGGGAGTTCTTGAAGGTAAGTTGTTACTTCCAGAGAGAGAGGGATCGGAAGTAGGCTCGTCTGAATGTTCGTTTTTATGTTCCAGACTGAGTTGGAGAATCACAAGAAATCGTTCAAAGCGGGAGAGCCCAGAGACCTGATGGACGTCTACCTTCAAATGTTGGCATCGGATCAGAAGAAAGACAGCTTTTCAGGTACGTGTTGGATTCGGTTTTGACGACCCCATCTTTGGTTTGGTTATAAAAACGTTGAGGAATCTTTACAGAGTCTCAACTTCTGGCTATCTGTATGGATATGTTCATGGCCGGGTCGGAAACGACGAGCAAATCACTCGGATTCGGGTTTATGTATCTGTTAAGACATCCGGAAGTACAGAAGAAAGCTCAAGAAGAGATCGACGCTGTCGTGGGAAGGGATAGAATGCCGACGTTGGATGATAGAGCCAAGTGAGTGGAACATACAAAACGAATCAACTCGGTGTTGAGTACTAGACAGTTAAATGATCAAATCCGACCTTTCAGGATGCCATACATGGAAGCCCTGACTCTCGAATCCGTGAGAGTGTTCATGGGACGCACATTCAGCATACCCCACAGAGCTTTGAGAGACACCACACTCCAGGGCTACGACATCCCGAAAGACACAATGCTCATCGCTAACTTCAACAACGTTCTCATGGATGAGAAACACTGGAAAGATCCGGAATTGTTCAAACCGGAAAGGTTCATCGACGAAAACGGAAACGTTCACATACCTGATCAGTACCTACCGTTTGGATTTGGTGAGTATTTGCTGGTAGTCGACACCCAAACATGGAATTCGAACGGGTACCAACTTGCTGTTGTATGTTCTTGCAGGTAAACATCGGTGCATGGGTGAGATTCTAGCCAAAGCAAATGTTTTCCTATTCACCGCGAGCCTTCTTCAAAGTTTCACTTTTACCGTTCCTGAAGGTGAACCCATTCCGTCGACAGAGGGCATTGATGGCGTGACGGCGTCGCCAAACCCTTTCAACGCGTTGGTAACACTGCGACAGTGAAATTCTTTTAAGAGAGGATGAGAGACTGTTTATTTAATCCTAACTTTCTTTTTTCTTGGACGTTGTCGTTTTATTTTTTCTTCTGTGTAATGTTTTAAGCTTATAAAAATTTATTTTTAATGAATGATCGCCATTTTGTAAAGAAATTTCCCTTCAAAATACCCACCCAACAGCAAAAGATTAAACCCCACAACGCAGAACTGCGGGGTTTATGATAAATCGATTCTTCAACTCTTACAAGTCTCCTTTTGACTTCATTTTCTAGCTGAAGATATCCTCAGTCAACTGAAGTTTGGTTTCCCTTCGAAGGCTTTGTTTACGACATAAAACACTGTTGAAAGTGTGCAATATTTTTGAAATGAATACTTCAAGATAGTGTGCAATACTTATGAACCTGATTCTCTCAGAAAACGTGCAATACTTATGAAGCGAATTTTCCGGGAATATGTGCAGTATTTATGAAATCAATACTCGATGACATGGTGCAGTCTTTTCATAAATACTGCACGCCCTGGTGACATATTCATTTCTTAAATATGGAACACTTCATCGGAGTATTGATTTCATAAATATTGCACACGGTCTTTGAGCAGTCATTTAATAATTACTGCACGGTGTCGTCGATCATTCATTTCATAAGTACTGCACGTTTTCTGAGAGAATTAGTTTCATAAATATTGCACACTATCTTGAAGTATCCATTTCAAAAATACTGCACGTTTGTATGAAGAAGTCATTTCAACAAGATTTCTTGCATGATTTGTTTCAATCGTATTTCACACTGTCTTAGAGTACTCGTTTCATAAATATTGCACACCTTCTCCTGTGTTTTATTTCAAAAATACTGGACAATTTCATTTTGTGAATAAATTCCTCGAGTCGAAACCAAACTCCAGCTCACTGAGTATGTTTTTAGCTGGACAACATAAGACCAAACATCTGGAGAAGATACGGTACAGTTCGCTCTCATCCAACCGAAGACTTGACTCCAGGGACATAACAGCCAAAAGTATAACATCACCAGCAACACTGATGGCATCTCCCCGCAAAAACTTCACAACCCCTCCAGCTCTAGTTGAAGGACTTCTATTTCAAGGTAGATACTGTACGAAAATAAGTCTTATACAACAACAGGGAAACATTTCAACACAACTTACCTTTATTAAGATACAGTATTTCACAGATTTAGTCTAATTCAAAAAATAAAACAAACAAATTACAACACCCATATACAACCACAGTATGTGACACACATATTATTCTCATATAATATCTTCTTTTGTACATACAAATACTGTAAATCTCGAGAGTGATTTAAAAATAACTTCCGTTCCGAGAACAAGCGGTTACATAAACCTAAATCACAAAAATCAAATCAAATTAAATTAAATTAAATTAAATTAAATTGAACAAAAAAAAAGTTTTCTTAGTTCTTTGGCACTGTAAAAAATATCTCCAATCTATAAAAATGTTCCTCATACAAAAATAAATATATACAGAATAAAATATTCTGAGAGGGGTGCGACACATCCGGTAGAAAGCAAAGAAAGTGAGTATCAGCTCCGACAGCAGGAGTGAAGGCGACCTGAGACAACAGGTCTAGAGTGAGTTTCTTTGTTTTCAAAATGGCGTCGTCGCCTCTTTTAGTTATTATAAAAATATATTTTTTTATGAGTTTAAAGCCAATAATGCGACCAGATTGTTTATACTGATGAGCTAAACTAGGTGCCCGGTGTGAGGTGGTGAGTGTTGCTTGTGTACGACAGACAGACGCTGCATGGAAATGACACTCGAACCAGTCTGCGTTCGGCTATCATCAGTCCTCCTTAATCGGTTCCGAATCCGAGGTAGAGGCTTTGTCACCTCTTTCCTTCTTCGATTAGAACCTGGAAAGTATATACAGAAGAGATGTTTAGAGGAGGCTGAGGGGTTGGGGTTGGGGGTGGAGACAGGGCACGAACCTCGCTGAGAATGACCCAGTTGTCGCTGTCGCTGTGGACGTGCAGTCTCATGGCTTTGACGAGACCGAGATTGACTCGGCCTTTGGCTATGCCGCTCGAATCGAACTCGCCGACGATGACGTAGCCATCGTTCGTCGTGTTTATGGCACTCGAATTCACGGGAGCTGCTTCGACGGTCGTGTTGAAGAACCTGTCGTTTGGGTGTTCGATGTTCCCGCTTCGGAACAGATACTTCTTCACGAGTATGGGCACCTTGAACTTGATGGTGAGCAGATCGCCGACTTGGGGCACGAGTCCCCAGAAGAACGTTTCTCCGTTGTACGCCCTCTCGAACGTGTGATGTTTGTATGGTTTGATGGCTGACTGGACTTGAGCCAGTGGGTTTATGTGGGGGTAGAACATGACAACCTTTCCGAACTGTTTATCCTGAAACAGAAATAACATAGACATATACACATCTACTCATACTTATACATACTTTACAACTTTCTTTTTAAGAAAGATTTAAAGGAATAAAATGCAGACTCATTTGCAATTATTATTTCAAAAGTAATGCACAATCTGCACTGATTTAACTTCAATTAACTAAAACTTTTCAACTACAATTTTTATTACAACCGATACTTACAATTAACAGTATAACTCTTAACAGAAACTTTACTAAATAACTACTTCACACTGGCACCAACTCATTTCATAAGTTACTCATGCTTTAAATGAAGGGCCTGTTTCATAAATACTGCACACTTATGTGGAGATTGTAGTGAAATGTAGACGGTGTATAAATCCATTGATAAATCACGATAGCCACATAATAAATAAATGAATACAGAATAAAATCTATATATGTGTGTCAATAAATATAGTATAAAACAATATTAATACATACACATATAAATGTATATTTATTTTTACAAATATCTATATATTAACAATGATTATATTTTTATATATAATATGATTGTGCATTGCTTTTGAAATAATAATTACAAATGACTCTACATTGATTTATGAAAAAAATCTTTCTTAAAGGTGTGCAATATTTATGAGACGAAATATTTGTTTAAGGAAGACTCCAAAAACCAACAAAAGTGAAACAACTTCATGTGATATAAAATATGTGTATGTATACATACAGAATTTTTAAAAAATGGCTTTGATCAGAAGACAATGACGAAATGATAACCTGCAGATCACTGTCGTCATCATTTTTTGCTGGTAAGGATGGGCCTGGCTATAGAAAATTGTCCAAAGTTGTCTGTCTTGTCTTCTTGTCTATTTCGTTCTTCAGTGATATCTAACAGCTAATGCCGAGTTAATTCCTCGAGAAAATTAGCGCTACGTTCGACGTCAGGGCCGTTTTCAAGGAGGATGTTCATTCCTTGTTCGAAATAGGAAAACGTTTTCGGCAAATTTTTTGATGGTAGGTGTTTGATGCAAACAGACAAAATTTTTTTGTCGTTATAGCGAGATATGGGTGTATTATATATCCACCCGAGTTAGTCTGCCCCTTTTGGAAATGACTGCAGTCTTGTGTAGTAAAACAGTGTATGTGCGGATGAATACTGTAACACTTGACAAGAATGCTGACGTAAAATATAAGCTAATATCGCTACCAACCTTCAACTTCTGAACTTTTCCTTTGAGGGAAGAATGAGTTCCGATGTGTTGAAACAGGGACGGCTTATACGTGACCCACAACCGTGATTTCACCACCTCGCATTCTTTCTGTAAAACGAACACAAATATTTTTAAAATGCTGAATCCATTTTGTCGCACACCTGCTTCAAAACGAGACAGTAAATGTAAAACACTGTTTTTATTTAAGAAGAAGGGATAAGTCATTGCAAATGAATGAGAATCTAGTCCAATTTATAATAATACAGTTGCTTTGAATCACCTTTGGAATTACAAGTAGCGTAAGAAGGTGGCTTAAACTGTGTTAAGCTTATGGGGATGGGGTTTAGTGTTCCAACATTATTTATTTTAAAAGCTAAATAATTCAAGAAAAGTGTGCGATATTTATGAAATGATTTTTTTCCAGATTTGCCTAAAGGTATTCCTAATAGAAGAAAGTTTGATTACAAGTCTAAGCTATTCCATAAATATTGCACACTGCGTTGGAGGATTAGTTTCAAATAGAAACAGAAAAAGCGTTTTCATTGAACAACCAAACTTCATTCCTATAACCCCCATCATAGTGTCAACCGCCTTTTGAAGGTTCAGATCGGGATAGTAAGAAGGATGCGGAGCGATCACGTCAATCACACCGGACTGAACGTGTTCGGGAAATCTGGAAGTGGTTGTCATATTAGTAAACAAACGTTTCTCGTTTTTTTTCATTCACCCATCCCATCTTCTTAAAGTAAAAAGCGTTAACATACCAACTACTTCCTTTTGGGGGACAAGAAACTGATTTTTGATGAGAATCTGCGATCTTACTGGCCAGAAGGAAAGCTCACGTCATGCTGTAATCGCATACTCATTGAACCCCCCACCCAAAAGGTCAACCTGCGGCAAAAGGGTATTCTATAGCCAGCTCTGACCTTCCTAAACTTTAATCCCATAAGCTCATCATGGTGGTAACAAGCTTTTTATATTAAATGTGATTAAGAAGTAGTTGTCGCATTATAAAATGAAGGAGATTCCCATTTGGTTTTTATAACCCACCCCTCTTCTTAAGAGTAAAAAAAAGTTTTGAACATACTGCTAACCTCCAACCACCAAACTCCCGCAGAAAACTTACCGGATTCACATCCAATCGACAGAGTTTCGTCGAAAGCAAATCATCGATCAGCCAATCGACGGGTTTGTCATTGAAAAACATGAGAAAGAATTGAATGACGATCGGGAGTTCGGCACATCTGAACATTTTACCTAAAAACGGATAACAGACAGGATTAAGAGCTACAGCCTGCCGCAACACTTTAAGATACAGAGGAAACACAACTCAAAATGACATACCTATAAATCCCAGCTGGCAGAATACCAACACGAACCAGGGATCCTTCTTGGCGATTTTCCTCAACGCGAACGTTTTCATCGTCGTTATGAAATAGTTCTTCGCGAGTATGTCGTCTTCGAGCTGAACGTAGAAAGTCGCCTTCGTTTGACAGTACATCATGAGAAGAGCAAAATCCAGGTTTTGCTTCGAACGCCACTTGACCCGTTCCAACGAGTCGCCGAGCGTTTCCTTCAAACGGTTCAAATCGGGATAGTAAGAAGGATGCGGAGCGATCACGTCAATCAAACCGGACTGAACGTGTTCGGGAAATCTGGAAAAAAAATCCAAAATGAAAATCTCACCAAAAGAGAAAAGGAAAATGGGCGTAGACAACCGGAAACGCCACGCCAATCCACGCTTTCCCGTTCTCGAAATTGCTTTCGAAAATGAAAAACCTCCTCCCCCTCCCCTCAGCCACTTCTCTCATAGATCGTAAACGCCAGGTGACTTCCCGACAGCAGAACTGTTATCGACACTCACTGAACTTCGATCTGATGTGCTATGTGAACGACGTAATCCATGTCCGTTTCCGCGATCAGTATCACGATCAGGGTATCGTCCTTTTCCGCCTGGTTCATGCAGTCTATCAGATTCCTGAGTGTGGTCAACAGATACGTCTGGTATCCCCTTTTGACGGACGGTATTCCCAGCACGATGGACACTGAAACAAAGAGACAGATGGGGAATGAAACAATCGAAAGAAGAGTCAGCGATCAAAAGCGGACACTACACTGGGCTACTCACCTCCGCTACGTCCTTTCGACAACTGAAAACCCAGCCGAAGACTAGAAGGACTCTCCAACAGATGTGGAAGGAAATTATACATCGAAGGCAACCTGAGTAACTCTCCCGAACCGTGGAGCCCCGTCAAATTCCGCAGAAGATGACGAACTTCCGGACTTAGCGCTGATTCGAGAGCTCTCATCGTGATGTTGTCTGCCTGAGCGTTTAACAGAAACTGCGCCAAATGGTGTGAAAGGACCTTGTCAAAGGAAAACAAAACCAAATTTGATTTAACTTCTTCGACCGGACAGGGAAACAAAAACGTCAGCACTCCACTCCACCCCACCCCATTTCCTTTCCAAGTCATTCAGAATCAATCAAACGTGGAAGTAGTCAAAAGGGAAAGAGGAAGTGGATGAGGGACGGGGGAGAAGGGAGAGTTTGTCCGAGAGAAGTGAAGAAAACTTTTTAATTGGATCTAATTCAAACGAAAGAGAAATTGAAAAGCGAATCAGACAAATATTTAATTAATGAAAAAGTTTTCTCCCCTTCAGGGTGTGAAAGAATGGAGGAGAAGGGAAAGAGGGTAGGAGGAAAGCAAAGAAAAAACAGAAAGAAAGCTCGCTTCGAACACATCTCTCACAAAAAACGAGGAAAACATATTTTTAGACTTAACGAAACCTAAAAAATTCTAACACCGAACGTAATTAAAAAGAAGAAAGGAAGAAGAAGAGACCGAAAGAGACAGAATAAGAATAATAAAGAAGAAAAAGAATAAAGAAGAAAAGAAAAAGAGGAAAGAACAAACAGAAGAACAAAAGACAAAAAGATAAGAAAAGAGAAAGAAAAAGCAGAGGAAGAAAAGTGAATATAAGACAGAAAAGGTCAAAAAAGAACAAAAAAGAAGACAGATAGAAAGAAAAAGGAAAAAGAAAAAGAAGAAACAAATAGAAAAAGTTAAAGGATAGGAGGAGGAAAAAGAAAAGAGGAGACAGGGGCAGAAAAGTTAAATGGAAGGAACAATGAAAAGAAAAAGCATTGTGAGCAAAGAAGCGGGAAAAATTCGAAAAGACGACACAACTGCCATAGCGAGAAGTAGATAGACACTGAAAAAAGAATGCAAAGACTGAAAACCGGCAGCAAAAATAGGAGAAAAGAGAGGATGGGAAACCGACAGGTAAGGAACACGAACACAAAAGGATCCACCATCTTCCCTCTTCAAGTTCTGAAAGCTAAACCAACAACAAACTCCCACCCCTAATCCCTAGGAGGCCCCAACAGCCACCCCCTCAGCTCCAAACCAAGAAACAGACAAAACCTTTGAAAACTTTCAACAGAAACGAGTCCCAAAAGGAAAAACGAGCGAAAGTCAGCTACTCCCTCCTCACCTCCACACACTACCATCTCGAACAGAAAACCGGAAGTAGAACAAGAAACTCGTACCTGAATCTCTTCTCTCCTTGTCTTGTGCATCGAATCCAAATGTTGAAGCTTCGCTTGGAGATCCGCGAGTTTTTCCGCGAGAGCATTTTCCGACGTCATATCCGGTGAAGATGTCAGCAGAACGATAACGCAGGGCACGGCGATGATGAGACCGACCAAACCAGGTCGGCGTCGAAGCGGACCCACGTTCACCGCCATTTTACCTGCATCAGAACAAAAACAGAAATAAATGACTGAATCGAAAGTAAGTTCCGATACCTTGGGAAAGGCAAGAGTGACACGAACCCACCCGCAAGACAGAACACAGTCTCCTTCGGAATCAGATCGAACCCGTCCTCCTTTTACGCGAAACTACTCAAATGGATTTTCCCCCAAGTATTACATCACTTTCCCGGAGAGTAATAAACCGTTTATGAGGGCTGTGGACGGAGAGAGAGAAAGAGCGAACAGGGGCGGAGTAAGGAATAGTGGGCCAATAAAACGGAGAATCGAATTTCTTTATGCCGTCTCTCTCTCTCTCTCATCTCCTTTCCTTTGAGCCGTGTTATCGATACAGTCCCGGAATCACGGCTCACTACAAATCACTTTTCCAAGAATTTCCCGGAGAATTCCCAGCCCCCGCACACACACCCCCAACAACCCCCCGCCCATCCATTTATTAAGGTAACGTCATTCCGATTTAGTGCGAAAACTTTCTTTTCCACCCCCTTCTCCCAGCTACTCCGGTAAAACTTAATTCGAGTTGGGAGTTTTCCTCTTGGAAGGAAAGAAAATTTTTTTTTCTTCCGCTTTCCTTTTAATGAGGAAAACTTTCATGGACTCGAATGAATTTCATTTCCGGTTGATCCCCAACTTCTCAGAACTTGACTCCCTTCCGTGTCGATGAACTACATCAAACCTATTTCGAATGGATTGGATTCTGTCACAAGCTGATGTCCGTTAGTCGTCCGTATGACCCCCTCTGACCCCCTCCCAGCAGTCAATTATAAACTGAATGATATCCTATACTTCCGGTTTCCGGTCAGCAACATCCTAAAAACGTCCTCTTATTTTCTTTTCTGTTTCTTTTTCAACCAATTTTGTAATTTATAGGTCCGTCGTCGTCGTCGTCATCCTCGTCACCATCTGTCTATCAGTTTTAACATTTTACTGTCACAAAAGATTTTGCTTAAAGCACCAGGGAGGGTCAACTGACCGGTAAATGTCCTTGTAATGGAACACAATAAAAAAAATCTGATTCTAACAGTATGAAATCGATGAAACATACACTTATCATCAACGCATATACTCTGAAGTTAGTGTCACCCCGAAGATGACAATATGTCAGACACCTCCAAGTCAGTGTGCAATAATTATGAAATGAATTGTTCGGGACAGTGTGCATTACTTTTGAAATATAAACTATAAGAAATTGTGACAAGATTAAGAATACGAATTCCTTCAAGTGTGTAATATTTTTGAAAAATTGTATAGTATTGTGGGAATTACAAAATACTTAAAAAATATTTTATAGTATAAAAATTATATTAAAGGAGTCAAAACAATAAAAATGTTCGAAAAAAATATAGCAAAAATATGTTTATTTATTTTTATATTTTTGGAATACTTTTTTGGTTTTTTGTTAATTCTAAGTTTCCGGAATTTCGAATTTATCCTCATCTGTCCCAAAGTACTTTTTAGATGTGCGAGTTGTTACCGTAACTAGTATTATAAAATATTTAGTATAGTATATTTTAATTATTAGAAAATATAAGACAAGGTGAAATGCGTATTCGAAGAACGTGTGCAATACTTATGAAAGACATTATCCACAAAAGGGTGCAACATTTCTTAAACTGATATTCTAAGACAGTGTGCATTACATTTGAAATATATACTCCGAGAAACTGTGCAAAATTTATGAAATGAATTTACCCAACTGAGTAATATATTTGAAAAAGTTATACAGTAAATTATACAAGATTTAGTTTAGTCTATTTTAGATATTTAGTATATTAGACATTCTCTAAGGAAGTTGGCTTTTTTTAAAATTGACACTCCATGGCAGTGTGCAATATTTTTGAAATGCATACTCCAAGATACGGGAGACCTAGTATAGAGAACTATTCAAGAGAGCGTGAAATACTATTAAAATGCATAGCCCAACAAAGTGTGCAAGATTTACGAAATGAATAGCTCGTGAAAAGGTAAAATATTTAAAAAATAATAGCTCAAGATAGTGTGCAATACTTATGAAATGAATTCTCCATAAAACGGTGCAAGCTCGACATGATTCATAGCCGTCAACCGAGGTCTATTACTATGTCACACAGGGTCGAAGTCAACTACGACACTACTGACCAGGAAAAATTTCGAACACGCGAACATGGCAGAGGAGTGAGATTTGGTGATAGTTAACCTCCCCCAACACGTCAGATAGGACATAATAATACAGAAAAGTCTGTATGTGTGAAAATGGTGAGTTGAAAATGGAAAACAAGCCAATCAATCGACCAGAGTGAAATGTCGGCGAATCCAGTCCGAACGCCTTTTTAACATCCAACTCTGACAATGTTCGCTTTCGTCTCTCCACCTCCCGTCGTGTCAAACCAACGACAACAGCAAAAAAAATTCGCTCAATTCAACGCGAACAAAGCAAAGTCATTACAGAACGAAACAGAAAAAAGTTTTCTTTTGAATAATTAATGGCTTATATGTTTGGAAAATGAGAGGGGGAGGGAAGGAGAGAGAGGAAACACAACAGGAAAACAGGAGAAAAACTGTTTCCGCCCACACTACCCACAACAGCAATTCCGGTCACGAAAAAACGAAATACTTACGACAGAAAACATTTCTAAATAGCATTTTAATTATTATTATTATTATTCAAAAACAATTTTCATTCTCTTCTTGGTTCCGACATCAACAACAACAACAAAACAACAGCAGTAGAAACAGTCAGGTAAGCGCATAACACAGGTGGCATGGCTTCACACTTAGACAGGGAATTTTGTCGACCGAATTCAACAAAACATTAGTTTGCGCGCGAAAATTTCCTTCTTTTCGTCCGACTTCCGGTTTTTGTCGCTTTCTTTCCACTTAGATTATAATTATTATTACATAACTTCCTTTCTGTATAATATATACTCTAAACCAAGAAAACTAAAACAAATGTTTAAGCATTTTAATGCAACATTTCACCTCGATGATGTATCATCTGTTCTTAACAAATGAGTCAATCGATCATCTTACGTCTCCATTTCAATTCGTTTTATTTCCGGTTTCCTCCGGGTTAAATAATAATTATTAATACATAACTTCTATTCTGTATAATAGTACTACACGGCTGCTAATACAAATGAAAAAGTATCTCAATGTAACATATTCAGCACGATATAGTGCCACCCATTCTCAACAAAGGGGTAGATCCATCATCTAAAGTTCCTAACCCCATTTCGCTTGTTTTACTAGAAGCAACCGATCCACTAAGCTTCTCCCAAAACATACTCCTCCTACCAGACAGTATTTTAGCCTTAACACTAGAAAACTCAAACTAATGTGCGCCTATACTAAGCATACCTTGTAAAACCTCAAAATGACTTCCTGGGGCAATCTACTGTTAATTTATTTAATAATTAAATAATTAATAATGAAAGACACTTCCGGGTTCTACAGTGCTCTTCCTCTTGTTATGTATTAATAAGTTTTTCACGTTCCATCGTTATCCATTCATTCATTGCTGACTTTATCTGACATATGCAAACAAACATCCTCATGTCTATGTAGAGAACATAATAATTTCCTGACTTTCGCTTTCCTTCTTTCCGTTTTTCCTCGTCAAAAAAAATGTTTTTCCTGCGTAACTAGGAGAAAGTTAAAAGAAAAATCGTTATCGGAAGTTTTAGTGGAGGAGAAGTTGAATGAGGAGGTGGAGGAAAAGGAGGAGAGGTTAAAATGAGGCTTAAACTTTGATCGTCCATTTTTATTGGGCCATTTTTACTAAAGTTGAAATTTTGATTTTTTGGGGGTCGTACCGGGTGCTTTTAAAGTCTTTTATAATGTCCTTTGTGCGTGTAGATTTAAGTTCAGATTAAAATGAAAAATTGGCGCCAGAGAAAGAGAGAACAAAGAGTGTGGATGAAAATGAAAAATAAATGTGAGAAAGGAGCCTATATGTGGTAGAATAAAAAACTGAAAGAGAAAGATTAGATTGATGAGAAAAGAACGAAGAAAAGCTTAGAGAAAAAGGGAGACCATAAAAATAAAAGGAGAAAGAAAGAACAGAGAAAGAAAAGCTCATAAAGATCAGTTAAAAAAAATGGAGAATGAAAAACAATAAAGAAAAAAAAGGAAAGGTCGAGATTAAAGGTTAAAAACAAATGATCAACGAAATAAATGAGAAAAGAAAAAAGGAGAAGCTCAGCAGAGAAAACCTAAGAAAAAGAGAAAAGGCAAAGAAAACGCAGGGAAGGAAAAGGTAACAAAAATAATGAAAAGAGGGAGAGAAACAACAGAATCAGGTGAACGAAGAGCTCAAGAAAAAGAAAAAGAAATAAAAAAAAATCCCAAGAAGATCGAAGAAAAAAGTAGAAGAAGCATCAGAAAAATATATACAAAAAGATAAAGGAAAACAAAAAAGAGAAGAAATGGTAGCAATGAAGAAAAAAATCATTGAGAGAAGAAAGAAAAACAACGACATACGATGAAAAAGAACAAGAAATACGGAGAAAGAAAGAGAGAAGATAATAAAGTAGGAAAGTAAAGGGGATAGAAAAGAAAATAGAGCAAGAAAAGAGAGAGAGAAAAGGAGCTAAAGAAAAAAGAGAAGTAAACGAGAAAGTGACTTAGCAAAAAAGGAGAAGGAACAAAAGAGGAAGCAGCAGAAGAAAGACAGAAAGGAAGAAGGATAAGAAAGAAGATGAAAAAGAGAAGAGAGAGTAGGGAAAGGGAGACTTCCTTTCTTCCTTCTATCTATCTATCCTCTCCTCTCCCCTCTCTCTGTCTTTCTATCTATCTATTTATCTATTTCCCTTCTCTCTTTTTGGTTTTTCATTCTCATTCTGACTTTTCTTCCATTCTTTTCCATTATGCACTCATTTCATTTAAAAATTGTCCTTTCGACTTTCTCACGACTTTCTTCCGCTTCTACGCTTTTAGTCTCTATCCCTCCTCCTCCTCCTGCCAAATTTCCAACAGCAAAAAAAAAGCTCTACGAATATTAATACCTTTCTTTCTCTTCTTTTTTTTCATTCTTTCTTCTTCTTTAAATTTACGATCTACCTCCTCAAAATATATGGAAATTATATTCCCTCTCTCTCCTCTTCACTTCCTCCTTCTACTCTCACTCCACCACCACCATCTTTCCTCTACTTTTCCTTCACTCCTAGAAATAAGGAGGAAACGCCTATCGTAATTTTTATTTTAGCACAAAAAGAGTAAAAAAGGAAACTTTGTTTTATCCTTTTCCGTATTCTAATCTCTTGCCCTCCTCTCTACCTCCCTCCCTCCTCCTCGACGGAAAACCTTCTCATTAGACTCTCTTCTTGGAAAACTTTTCGCGTAAGAATGAGAGTCGCTAAGTGCTTTCGTCATAACATTCGCGCGATTTTAACTTTAACAAGAAACAAGGAAGTAGCTGGGAGGAGGAGGAGGAGGAGGAAGGAGGAGAGTGGTGGTGGAAGAGGAGGAGATACTCAGGATGGAAAATGCGAAGGCTTGGCTTGCTTTTTGCACGCATTACATCTTCGTTTTTGCCCTGGGCCCTCCTCCCTCCTCCTCCCTGTCCTTCTGGAACTTTCTCCACTTTCTCTCCTTCTTCTTCTTCCCCTCTTGTTCCTGATAAAATTTATTTGCCATCCAATTTGTGATTTTTACGCGGATTCAAGTGTTATGACACAGTGGAACAACGTACAAGGCCATTAAAAAAATGGACGTCGTAAAGAAAAACAGTTTACGAGGGAAAATTTTAAAATACAGATTTTCCGGCCACCATTTCCCTCTCCCTCTCTCTCACTTTTTATTCCTTCTTTCTTTTCTTTTCACTTTCTTTCTTTTTCCTGTTTCTTTCTTCCTTTCCTTTTTCTTCAACCCTCTTGTTCCACTTTTCCTCTTTTTCTTTTTCTTTATTTTTATCTATGTTGTTGTTTTCTTTTTACTCCTTTTTCTTTTACTTTATCGTTTTCTTCTCCTCTTCTTTTATTCTCCCTTCTGTGTCTTTCTTTCTTTCGTTTTCTCTCTCCATTCCTCCATCTTCTTTTTCTTCCTTTTTGGCTTTTTTTATTTAACTTCCTTTTTCTTACATGCCTTCTATTTTTTTCCTTCAACTATCTTTGTTGTCCCCCTCTTTTTTTGCTTTTTCATTTCTGCTCCTTCTTCTTTCGTACCTTATTACTTTATTTCCTTCTTTCTTCTACATTTTTTGTCTTTTTCTACTCTCCTTTTCCTCTCTTTTCTTTTGTTTTTTTTGTCTCTTCATCCTTTCTTTTTATCCATCGATCCATTTTCTCTTCTTTTCCTTTCCTAATTCTTTTCCTTTATATCCCTCTCTTATTTCTTCATTTTTGCTCTTTTCCATTCTAGTATTCTTTTTTGTCATTTTTATCACCCTTCTTTTGTTCTTGCCTCCCTCTCATTTTCTTCTATAGAGAGAAAAACAAACAAGAGAGAAAAACAGACAGAAAGGAGAAAAAGGAGGAGAGAGAGAAGGAAACCTGAAAGAGATTTGTTTATTGGGGTTCTTCAGCGACAGAAGAATTTATTTTGAACTCGACAGCATTTCTTTGTTTCACCTGATTTTTATAGGTCGCCCCATCTCCGTTCTTGTGCCAAAAAGTTTCCTTTTGAAAATATAAAAGAGATATTCATGAGAACATTAAGAAAATCGCCGATGAAATAAATGTGAAAATAATACCTTTTATTCTTTTCTGTAGGTCTGCTGACGGAAGGGGAAGGAAGGAAGAAGAGAAGTGGAGGAAAATGCAGGAAAGTTATTCTCTTCTAACAAGTCTTTATTTCCGGGTCAGTGAAGTGTTTTCTTTCATTTTTTTGTCAGCACAGGAGTTATGAAGTTTGTTGCGGTTCTGAAAAGCCGGCCTGTGTCCTTGTCACGACAGGAGTGCTGATGTTGTCGCCGGCTTTCTTTTCCATTTTCTTCTTTTATTTTCGTTTTGCTATTTGTCAGTCAAATTGTTTTCCTTTCATCCTGTTAAGTTTCTTTCTCCTCGTTTTTGTTGATGGTACTTTGACACGTAAAATGGTTTCTTTCTTCGTTTCTCCTTTTTTTTCACTATTCGTCTATTTCTTCTCTCCTCCATTATTTTCTCCACTAATTTTCTCCATTTCTATTTTCTCTCCTTTTCACTTTTTGATTGATTCTCTATCTCTTTTGACTTTGTTTTATTCCTTCTTCTTTCTCTCTCTCACTTTCAAGATTGACTTCTTCCTCTGTCGTCGTCATTTTGATCGACGCTCCTCACCTTTCTTCGTCCCTCTCTCTTTCAATTTTTCTTTCTTCCTCATCTATCATCTTTTTCTCATCTCTTCTTTCTTTCCCTTCTTTTTGCTCTCAGCGCTTTCCTTTATTCATCTATTAATTAATTTATTCTTCCTCCTTTCATGCCTCTGTCCTTATTTTTTCTTTATTCGTCTATATCTATTTATTTCTTTACCACTTCCTCTCCCTTTCCCCCTAACTTTTCCTTGATCCTCTATCTTTCTTTTTATTTTCTTCATTCTTTCCTCTCTCTTTCTATTTTCCTTAATTTATTGATTTACTTCTTTCTCTATCGACCTCATTTTTATCTACGTTCCTCTACTTTTCTTTCTTTTTTCATCTTCCTCTAGTTTCTGTCTGCCATTATTTGTTTCTGTTTTTTCTCCGTCTCTCTCGATTTATTGATTTACTTCTTTCTTATTTGTCCTTTTTCGTCTAGGTTCTTCTACCTTTCTTTTTTCCTTCCTTCCTCTCTGTCCCTACGTTCTTTCTTTCTTTTCTTTTTCTCTCTTTATTCAAAGAACCTAAAAATTTTTTAGAGTTTGAATATTTCCCTATGATGGGTGCAGGTATAAGTTTGAGAACCCCTCCTGACAGACAGCAATTTTACCCTTAACACTAGGACGACCAAAACCTTTGTCAACATATACTAAGCATACCGATAAAGCAGTCAAAGTGACTTGTTTGGGAAATCTAGCGTTAAACAAACGGCCAGTATTCTAACCCATCAAAACAATTTGGTTGGGTTGATCATGAAAGTTAATCCTACAGGTCACCCGACCAAGCCCACATAGTATTAGAATCGACAGAAGAATACTTCTGACTCCAAATCAGTTATGACTTGCCGCTGATTTTCCCCGATTCTCCTGAATTCATTTGAGGATGATTTCAAATCGGAAACTTTTTCTTTTGTTCCTCCAGCTCCAACAGAGCAACAGGAAGATACGACAAAAAGGTCAAAACTTCGTTAATTAATAATTGATAAAATCCTTTTTCAAATATTTACTTTATCAAATATTAATCTTAAAGATTAGAAAAAAGGCTCATTCGACTTCCGGTTTAAACGAGGCTCATTTCCTGTCACGGAAAATTCGTTCCCTGTTCAGAATCCTACTTCCTACTGAATAAAAATCCTTTTGTCACTTCAACACCAAACCTCTTGAAACCTTTTTTATTGGGGGCCAGACGAAAGGATTTTCTATTCTCTTCAACCCTCTAACATCTACTCACCCTCATCCCCGCTATTTCACCCCTTACCCTGACAGATAACTCAAAAATTAAATCATCATTTTCGTCTTTTGACCAAAAAAAAATTTTTCATTTCTGTCGTCGGAGTTGTTTTCGATGTTTTCTCCATTTTCGATGAAGTATCGATTTCGACCCCCAAGCCCAACCTCCACCGCTCTAACCTCCCTTCCACTCACCCCTTTCCTTTTTGACATTTTCCATTATCCTTTCTTTTCTCTTTTTCCATCCCCCTTCCTTCCTCCCTCCTCTCTTCTCTTTTTTTCTGCTCATTTTGTTATTTTTCTGAGGACTGATTTTGCATTTTAATGTTCTCCCGTGGGAGGAAAAGAGAAACAAAGGATCGTTTGCGCTATTGTTAACCTCTACTCACATTCTTCCGCCTCTTTCTACTCCTCGAGTTGAGAGAGAGAGAGCAACGAGAAACAAATGGAAAACAACAAAAGAAACGATGAAGAGAAAGAAGATAGAAGGGGAAGGGAAAAAGAAGGAAAATAATAATATTATAATGTGTCGAGGAAGTAGTCAAACAAATTCTTTAATTTTTGGCGGGAAAATTTTCAAATTGGTGTGACTATTTTGAATCTTTTCTCTTTAAAGAAGACGAATGAAAAGAATTTGAAGGATACAGAAAGAGAGATGAAAAAATAAGAAAGAGAGAAAAAGGAAAGAAGGAGAGAGATAATATAAAACCAGAGAGAAAGAAAAGGAGGAAGAAAGAAGAAAGGAAAAACAGAGGAAAAATAAAAACGGGGAATGAAAGAGAAGGAAAAGATAAAAAAAATAAAAATAAAAGAGAAAAGAATGAATGAGGAAAGAAAAGGGAATAGAAGGAAAGAGTGAATGAAAAAGAAATTATAATCCGAGAAAGAGATAAAAAGGAAAAAAAAAAGGAGAGAGAGAGAAAAAAAAAAGACAAAAGGAAAAAAAGAGGAAAAAGAAAAAGAAAGAAAGAGAAAAAGAGAAAAAGGAAGGAAAAAGAAAAGGAAAAGAAAGAAGAGAACAAAGATAAAGAAAGAAGATGAGAGATAGAAAAAGATAAAAGGAAAATAACAGAGAGAAAAAGGAGAAAACACCTGTCTCCCACTTTTCTGACTCTTTCCTTCTTTATAATTTCCATTCCTTCTTCTTCCTTCACTTACTATCTCCTTTCTCTCATTCCACTCCTTCTCCCTGCCCTTCCCATGGTCCATAATTATATTGTAAAACAGACCAACAGCAAAACACTTTTCCCCTTTCTTTTATTATTCTTTTTTTAATTTCCCTTTTTCTTTTAATTCCAAAACTTTTTCCTTCTCCTCTTCTCTCCTGCCACTGCCCCCAATTTCCCGTTCAAGTTTTCCTTCAATGAATACTATTATTCAAACTAAACGATAAATCCTTTCCTTTTCCAGGGGATAGAAAACCTTTTGTAAATTTTAATTTAAAATGTTTGTCTGAAAGGTGTTAGCTCGTCGAAATACCGTAAAGAACCGAGAACGAAAGGACGAAAAGGAAATGAAAATCAGAGAAGAAAAGGAAAAAAAGACTTTAATTAATTCCGAGAGGAAAAGCTCTTTAATAACAGAGGAAAGACAAAAAAAAGTCTTCACGAAGAGAAATTCAAAGGAAAGCAGCCAAGGTTCAAACACTTTCCCGAAGAAGACAAAGGAAAAGTGTTGTCGTCGACAAAACAAAAAGAAGGTTAGGCAACCGGTTAAACATTTAGAGGTGAGGGAAAGGAGCTGAGGAAATGCAAGACCCCCCACCACGCCACACGACACACCTACCTAATTGCCATAAAATGAAAATTCGCCTAATCAAAAAGCCATTAAAAATCCGGACTTAACGCGCCTAAGAAATACTAATCAATTTTAAATTAGCATGACTGACGAAGACCAAAAAACGATACGGGGCCTCCCAACACCGTGTGATGCCGAAACGGCCATTTTGATTCCGTAACCTGGACACACTAACATCCTAGTCGGCTCTCCTTCCAACCCTCAACAAGCCTTCAGGATATCAAACCGACATTGAATGAAAGCATTTCACGGCAGACAACATCCTTCCTTTCTTTTCGTGTCCGTGCAAGTCATGCAACTGTCTGCCGGAAGTGATACATATACAGAAATGAAAGACGTTTTCTGTATTTCCTTTTCCTGCCATTTCCTACCCCCCCTCCCTCTTCCGCATTCTCTTCCAAAACCGTTTCGGTCACACAAGCTCTCTCCACTTCTTTCCCTCGGCTAAAAACAAAATAATTACATTTTCCCCACACAAAAGGATTTTCCGGCTCGTCAGATCGGAAATCGCTTTCCCAAAATTAAAATGAAAAAAAGACAAAGGAAAAGGAGGAGGAGAGGTGGGGAGTGAGGGAAAACGAGCATTTCGTACGTTTCGCTTCTTTTAAGACCAACACAGAAACCTAAAAGCATTTGGCCATGGAAGTGGTAGACGGGTTTGGGGGGGGGATGGTTTCCCGGGTTCTTACAGAATGAAATCTCTCACACTCACTTCCGTTTCCTCTGCCCCTATCATTTATTTATACGATTTACAAATACGAGTTGAATTTCGGATTATAAAACTATTTCCCACGATAAACTTACTTCCACCATTTTAATGACCACGTGTACTCTGACGTCAAACACCCCAGCAGAAGACAGTAGGCCAGTGGTCGGCAAACCCCTCATTCAAAAGAGCCAAATACAAACGAGATAAAATTTATGAGATAATAATACCGAATGAGTGTGCATTACTTTTGAAATGATAATTAGAAATGAGCCTGCATAAATAAGTCTTTTGTAAAAGTGTGCATTATTTATGAGAAAAATCTCCTAAAAGTGTTCATTAGGAAATCAACGGCCTGGCTTAAAGGAGGCTTGAACTATAAGTTTTTAGCTTCAAGAGGAAATCAATTTCTCAACTATTTATACTTATTTATTATATTTTAATAATTATTTATTTATTTATTGTGGGTCGTTCACAAGAGTCCTCATGTTAAATTTTTCTTTAATATATTTTATATCCTTCCTGTCTAGTTTGTCGCTTTTGGAAATGTATCCGGGGAGCAATATTGTATCGCCAGAGGACACCCAATCAATATTACTTATATATTATAGTTATACATTCCTAACATCATTAACCCAACCGTGGAGTACCACACTTTACACTTTCAACAACCTTCAGGAGAGGAAGTAAATAAATAATAATAACAATGAGGAAGACATACCTTAAAAATTCTTCAATCATGGCGCATCCTTCTTTGAGACACATCTGGAACCAAACAAATAAAAAAATTATTGTAAACGACTTTCGGTTGAAGAAAAATAATTCTTATATATGTCACCCAGGACAGAACAATTCTCTGTTTTCCTTCTTCTCATTATAAACACAAATCGATAAATATCATTAAAACAAAATGGCGGCAAATGACGCAAAAATATTTCGACACAAAATTTGCGAGCACTAACGTCTGATTTCCGCTTCCATCTAAAAAACGTCTTTTAAACTGACACGCTACAGTTTAAATATCTTTCTGTCTATTTGTCTGTCTGTCTGTCTTTCTCTTTGTGTAAATATTTGATTGCGGATGGGCTTTTACGTAATTGCGAAATGTTTCTCGACTTCCCACATCCCTGATAGTTAAGCCGTGACGACTGTCAACTGTTGTCAATCATGTTCGTAACTATTGATTTATTTATCGAAAACTTTAAGACTAAAAGAAGTGGATAAAAACATTGTACAGAAAGTCTAAAAACGTAAACTGTCACTGTATAAAGGTTACACTAACTTGACGTTTTATAGACATAACCGTTGTAGACGTCTTTAGCAGACTGAGGATTGTTGATACGTCACCTCCGTTTTATACTTAAAGAGGTGCTGTAGGGGGAGCCACAGTGGATCTCAATCGTTCTAAGGGAGATGAGGTCATTGTTGAGGTTGGTGACACTGTTTATTTTGGCGGGAGTTTTGTTTTTCTTTGGGAGTGTGGGTTTGCAAACCTCACTGATTCGAAAAATCATGTTTTTGATGAAATTCCTTTAGTGCCCTAGTAGGTTTAGAGTCCATCGTCAAGTACTTCTCTCTGTTTCTTTCATCTGTTTTTCACCTCTTTGTATTTCGTTTTCCAGTCTTTCTTTTCAACTCTGTTCTTTTTTTCTTTTCTTTTTGGTCCTCCCTTCCTCTATTTTCCATTCTTTCTTTGTTTCTTCCGCTTTCTATTCCCCTTTCTCCGTATCTCGATCTCTTTTTTTATTTCTTTCTTACTCTCTTCTACCTCTCCCTTTCTATCGTTCTCTTTTCTCTCTTTCTTTCCTTCTTTTCTCTCATTTTTTCTTTTTCCTCTCTCTTTCTTCCTTCCTCTACCTCTTCTCTGAACATTCTTTTCATTTCATTTCTCTTTCTTTCAATACCATTTTATAGTTAGAAAGTAGTCTACAAACACCAATTGACGTCCTTATTTTCTGCTATATTTAGAACTTGAAAGTCGTGAGAACAGGACAAACTAAATTTTCATCAATTCTACACACTTTGGCCAAAAATCTACTTCAAAAGTAATGCACAACTGAGGAGGACTCATTTCATGAATATGGCACTTACTTGCGCTTATGTTAAAGTTTCCTTTTTACACAAATATGTAAGATTCGAGTAACAGATTCATCGCAAGCTGCACAAAGTCTACCGCTGCTGGTTCGTTCGCCCACAAAAAAGCGTAGAGTATAAAAGTGTGGAAAGAATCAATCACATAGCCGCCATTTTGTGATTACTAATTGAGATATATCCATCTGCAGGAGATGTAAAAAGGCGGGAAAACTGACTCCCATTTTTCGTGAACAGTGATTTTCGTAAAATTTTTTTCTGAAAATGTAAAATTAAAATGAGTGACGGCAGGGGGTGAAGAGAGACTAAGACGGGGTTGGGGGTAAGAAGGGAGAGATTGTGCGATTCATTTTTCAAAATCCGCTAAAAATGATTAATACTCCGTTCAGTTTGTTTTTTTTTCGGAAAAAAAGAAAATTTAGTGAGTTGAAAAAACGATTTTCTATTTTGTTTTAATTTCTTCTCTCAATTTTTTGTTTTGCTTGTTTGTTTCTGTTGCTTCTCCTTCCTCCTGCCAAGGGAAAAGCTCTTGTTTTGAAATCGCATTTTTCCGACAAGTTTTTTGTCATAAATCTCAGTCGCTGTTACTCCTGTCTGTCCTCGTCGACTTTGGAATGTTTCCCTAACAATTTGAGGATTGTCGGGGGAGAAGCGGAGAAACGAGTTAAGCGGAAAATGTTTTTCTTTGTTCACTTGGAAGGTTTTGTGTTGCATTAATTTTCGTCTTTTCCGAATGAATTTATCCGGCCGGTCGCTTTTCCGCACACAAAAAAAAAGCAATTATCAACTCTCAAAGAATGCGAAAAAGCTCTAAAAATTGAGAGATAACTCGCACAACAGAACAAATTTGAGAGACGAAGAAAATTAAAAAGACACCAAACTACAATGACTACAGCGAATTCGTCAGAAAAGGTTAAATGCTGCTAAAGACTTTTTCCCTCCAAAAAGAATGAAAATGAACGATGACCTTGCTATCAATGGTGATTTTGGATACCTGAATAATTTTTATTTATGTTAAAATGACGACGTTAACGAAGAAAAGGAACATCGACAAAAAAAACAAAGAGAAGAAAAGAGGTAGAAAAGGAAAAATGAAAAGAAAAGCGAAGAAAAGTAAAAATAAATATAAAGAAAAGGAATAATAAGAAAGATAGAACGAAGAAAAGAAAATTAAAAGAAAGAGTGAGAGAGGAAAGGAAATTAAAATTTGAGAGAGAAAGAGACAGAAAGGAAGAAGAAAATAAAACTGAAGTGAAAGAAAAAAGAAGAAAAACAGGAAAGAAAGGAAAAAGAAGAAAGGAAAAGAGACAGAGGAAAAAGAAAAAAAAGAGAAAAATAAAAATAAAAGATCAAAAATAAAAAGAAGAAAGAAAGAAAAGGAAAAGAAGAAAAAGAAGAAAAAAGAATGAAAAGAAAGGAAAAAGGAAAAAGAGGAGAAAGAAGAAAAAGGAAAAAGGAAAAAGAGGAAGAAGAAAAGGAAAATAAAGAAGGAAAAAGAAAAACAGTGGAAAAAGGAAAGGAAAAAAGAAAAACAAAACAGGAAGCAGGAAAAAGAAAGAAAAAAAAAAAGTGGAGAATGGCAATCGAAGAAAAAGAAAACAAGACCTTGTCTCAAAGTGTTTAATCAAAAGAAGATGAAGACCGCGTCTATGGACCATTTCCTCTCAAGTGGAAGAGTCTAATTTTCTCCGGGGGAAGCTGAAAGAAAGACTTTTGAGACAAATATCTGTAAGAGATGAGGTAGAACCTGAATTTCAAATTTTCTTTCAGAGCAACTAACAACAGGAAATACAATACTGAAACCTAAAGACCAGGAAAGAGAGGCAGATGACACACAAAAGACAGAGAGACAGATCGCAAACTAGTGATGAAAGAATCCAATCAGTATCAATTCCTGGTACAACAGAACAGCTGGTTGATGTGAATAAGTCACGTGACACGGTCTTATCAGCAAACCTTTGTTCTTCCTTTTCGTTTGTCAGCAAAATGACTCAACCTTCCGGCAGTGATTACATCAATTCAAACTGATTCTTCCACTTATTTCAATATATTTAGAAAGCTTTATTTAAGTTTTGAAGTAGTGCGAACGTAACAACTCTTCCCTCCTGGGTGACACATCACTTCGCTGTACACAGAAACGTTATCAAGTCATCCTCACCCTTGATGAAAGTCACGTTGTTTAATCTTCTTCTTCTTTTCTTAGAGATTAAAGGACTTAAAACTTTACACCCCAAGGGGGAAATAAACGGGGGATGTGAGATTCTTTAAGGGATTAACATCCGCTCGAGAACGTGAACCTGATTTGATTATTTTGAATTCAGAGGAAGACATGAAACTGTTTGCTGCTTTACGTTTCCGTTATAAAAAAACACACACCAACCGTTTCCGGATAAAGTTTTTCACATGAAATCTGTCTGAAGTGTTCATCGAACACTTAACCTAACCCTTCCTCTGTACATTTGACTCGAGCCACTATTTTTCGAACCAAAAATAAATACACCAGAACTCAAACCTCTTTTCCAAGTAGTAACCTAATCCACCCATCCTATAGCACTACAGTCCTGTATGGGCCTCGACTTTCTGTAGGAGTATCCTCCATTCCGCCCTATTCATTGCGCATCTCCTCCAGTTTTGGATTCGAAGCGCTTGGACATCTTCTCGGACTCCATCCGTTTGTCAGGTCGTTCTGAATAGTCACGTCTGTTTTTTCTCCTTTAGACTTCGCAACCCCCAGTGACCGACCTAGTGCCTAGGCTTTCTGTCAGGGTTGTCTCACTTAGGTAGTGGGTTCCTATTTAGAGGTGTTGGGAGTTCGCCCACACATGGCTTAGCCACGTGCAACGCGCGCACATGTTGTCCAGGAGCCATGGAGTAGGTATGCATGTATCGAACTTGGTAGGTTAAATGGTAAAATAAGGTTAAATGTAGACTCCACACTACTCTTCGACCCCCATATACAGTAATACAATATATAAATATATTTTTAAATTTGCATTTAAAAACGTCTGTTTGGCTATAAAGGTATAAGTGGGTACAGAGTCTAAAAATCCTGAGAAATATGTCTAACCCAAGAGACTACTGTATGTTTATTTTGTCGATTTTAAAAATTTTCTTTGAACTTTGAAAAGTCCAGTTTGTGTAAATCAACCTCACTGAGTACACTATAAAGTCAAAATTTCCAAATATTAATAATAAGGAACAGAACCAATTTTGAAGCTGGTTATCGAGTCTAAAAGTAGCCAGAAATAACTCAAAGAGGTCACGGGGAAGATGGCGGAATGAATGAAAAGAAATTTCCTTTCAGAGTCAAGGAATTCGGATAATTAAAATAAATATTGGATAATAAGAGAAAATTGAGAGAAAGAAGAAAATTAGAATCCGGAGATCAAAAGAAATTCCGAAGGATGGGAAATCGGAAGAAAGGAAGCATTGAAACGCCAATCAACGATCTCCTCGGGATTGGAAAACAGCTTTTCCCCTTTTAAGGAAAATCTTTGAATTGAATTCGAGAAAAGGCAATGAAAAAAGAGGATTTTTTGCGGGGTCAAGAGGTCAAGAAAAATCCCAAGGAGGAAACAGAAAGACAAAGGACTCCAAGTGTTTGCCAACTCGCGACAAAAAGGGAGAAAAGTCAAAATGAAATCGAGAGGGCAACCGGCGACTCAAAAGGAAAGAAATAAAAGGAAGCTTTCTTCCTGTCCTCATTCCAACCCTGCCAGAAATTTCGGAAATTGTGTAACGGAACCGGAAAAGAGAGAGAGCACGAGAGAGGGGGGAGAGGGGAGGGAATCGCTTTTCCAAAACCTTTCCGACCTTTCATTTTTAGGTGACGCGGAAATAATTTCCCCGACAAAAGTTTGGATTTTCTTTCCGGAGAGAATTTTCCTTTAGGTATTTTTTTCTTTGCAGTTTTCCTTCTTTTCCTATTTCGAAACATTCCTACGCACCTGTCTTGGGAGAGGAAGGGGAGGGGGAATCCCCTCAACGCTTTTTCAATATTAAACTTAATGAAAGAAATATTTTCCTCATTTCTCCTTAATCCAAAGTTTTCTTCTCGAAATTAATTTTTTCTCTTCTCTCTTCTCCACCGCCCAGTCATGGAATCGGTTTTTTCATAGAGAGATGGAGTCTTAAAGAAAGGTTTCGAGCAATTTGTAGCCCGGAATGGGCATGCTGGGAAGGAAAAGTTTATAGGAATGACGAAACACCATCTTTGAACTTTTCATTGCCTTCGCTCTGTGCTAAGATCGCTTTTTTGTCCGTTTCCGGTTTAGAAATAATTTCAACCATAAATTCAATTCTATATATGCCTCTGGAAGGCATAGGGCGTCTAAAAAGGTCCACAATCGAGCTGTGGCCTTTGCTGCAGCCAGGTCCTCTTCAACTACTCCACGTTTTCCTTGGTCTTCCTCTTCTTCGGCTTCCTTCAGGATTCCAATTAGGGGCTTGCTTCGTGGTCTGGTTCTTTCTGGGCGAAGAGTGTGCCCAATCCACCTCCATTTCCGCGCTTTTACTTGTGTAAATTCAATTCTACGAGAGAAATTTAACACAGACTTTCTACTGTACCGGTTTTCGTTCGAACTTTACTGTAACCTCAGCTGCATGGTTTCGACCATTTCGGTCTGAAAAATGTACGGAAGGAAAAAAAAGATCACTAAGTGCACATTTACATACAGTAATCAATATAAACAACAAAACCACCAAACAGACGTTACTATATACTACTACCACCAAAAAGAGTAGAGTCGTTAAAAAACTCGTTCCTCTTGAAAACCTATCTTCTGCACCTCAACGAGAACTCTTCTTCCGGTACTCCCCATAATGTTCTCGTCGAAACAAGTTTCAAGTGGTGTCAGAAATGTAGTCTTATCCACTGCAGAATATTTTCACATCCGGAGTTCCGCAATGGAGGAGGAAGCAAACTGTCAAGCCATGCGATCAACCCGGGTTCAATCTTTCCATCCAACCGAACACCGTTTCTATTTATTTATTTATTTGTTTATTATTATTAACTGTTGCGGTTTAGGTGAATCGAGACAAAGCAAATAAATCCCAAGCAAATAAATTTATTTATATAAATAAAGTGTAAACAAAAATATTTAAATACCACGGTCGTTTGAGTTAATTTATCGATTATTTGTACTTCAGAGACTCGTAAGTCGGTTAATTGGTACAATATATATACACGTGTAGAACATTCTCAATGAAAATTCTCAACCTTCGTAGAGTATTTCCGAATTGCCATCAATTAGGTATGGTTTCTCAAGTTTCGGAAATATTCTCATAAGCTAAGTATTAGCAAGTACGAAGTTAGTTTTCTTTTGCTTTTTCCGGTATTGCTTCGGTCGCCATATTAGTTATTAACTTTTTTATAATTATTTTTATCTAGATAAAAGAAAAAGTTCTGTCTATTAGGAATAGTACTAGTCACATCTTACACATAGTCAGATGCGCGCGCTTTCTGTTAGTTTCATCTTTAGTTCCTTTACATATCATTCACTGTTACAGTTAGCAAAGTCACTACAGTCTCAGTGGGGCTTTATATCTTTTATTTTACACTTCCACACAGGTTAGACAAGTTCACGTTCAGGTTCAGACCCCAAATCAATTGATCCTGAAAACTCAAAAGAGTCAGCAAAAGACAAAAGGAAGTGAATTTTGATTGTCATCATCCCAGCGAAGATTACTTTATTGCGAATTAGTACAACAAAATCCTTTTGGGACATTCTTGGAATTTTTTCCTTTTGTCCTTCACCCTCCCACCACCCCTTATCCCTTACAACAGCAGCAGTAGCAAAAACAACAAGACAAAAAAGGAAATCGTCGGTTGTTTTCTAAACTTTTTTTCTTTCTCATCCTTTTCCTCTTTCCGGTTTCCTTCCGCTTTCACATTTTTTAAAATGACAACGACAATGTGTTGAATTTTAATTTTCTCTTCCGTTGGAAAAACTCGAGAGCGACGCAAGTCGGGAAAAAAGAGAATTGTGGATAGGAGGCGTGGGGGCAGTTAGGCCCCTCTCCACCCAAATCACCTTCCGGGAAAATATTTACTCGTTCAACATTTTTTTTTCTCTTCCTCTCAAAAGGATTTAACAATCCGTGACAAAGATTTCATCCCCCCTCCACCCCATCTTCCTCTTTTTCATTTTTCTGATTTTTTTCCTTTTCGAATTGAGTGATGGAATGAAGAGAGAGAGAGAGACTACTACCGCTTCTTTCCCAAACATCTTTATCTCGATTTCGCCTCTTCTTAATAAAATTTCCATTTTATGTTTACTTCTTTATCTATTTTCATCCTCTTTTTCACTCCACCACCACTAACACCATCACTACCACCGCCCACCTCCATAAAAAGAAATCTCTTTCACTCATTTCCGCTTACAAATTTATTCATTTTTTATTTTTATTGTCGCCATTTTGATGTTTTCCTTTCTATTTCGTCTAACTGTCGTTACTTTTTATCTTTATTAGTCCAGTGCATCCCTCCTTCGACTTCCTCCTCCTCCGCTTTCTCTCCCTGACACCAAAAGACATTTTCCTTTTATATTTTCTCATTGTTTCAATGCAGGAATCACAAAAAAACCTCAAGAAATTGGAAAACCGCCAAATCGACATCTTTTTTTAATGTTTTCATCCCTTAGAAAATTTCACGTCTCGCTTTTCCCCCATTCCCAACCGTCATCTCTTTCTAGAATTTTGAAGACACAAACTCTCTCCTCCTCCTTTCTCACTAAGAATACTCTGGATTCAAAAGTGTTTATGAAATAAATCCTTTGTAACAGTGTGCAGTATTTATGAAATGTCTATTAAGAGGGAGTGTGCAATATTTTTGACATGAGTGCTCTATACACTGGTTTTGATATAGATTCATGATGTTCAATATTTATGAAATACATGCTTACATGGGTGTGCAGTAATTATAAAATGAGCACTTTAAGACTGTGCAATATTTGTGAAATAAAATCTACACGAAAGGGCGCAATATTTATGCCACTGGACATAATTCATAAGCGTCTAGGAACTATGACAAAGCGCTTTGGGTAGTTACTGTGTTATGTAGTTTAGAATCGACTACAACACCACAACTGAAGGAATTTTGAATAAACACGTTAACGACCAAGGAGAGTGAGATCTGTTATTAGTTCCGAGTAGTGAGAACTACAAACAACTGGGAAAGTAGTCACAGAAACAAACCCAAGAAAAATGTCAGACGAGACTTACGAGACCAATTTACCATTTTTTGGGATATAACACGACACAGGAGAAGGATTTCAACTCGCTACTATAACTCCTTTGTCTGGCACTTAAACCACTACACTACAACTCCCGATCAATTGTAATATATGTATATCCAGAGCTAGAACTATGCTATAATGACTAATACAAGTTTAAAGAAGACCAAAGCTCATAACGGGCTTGATGATAATGATAATGCAGATTTACATTACCAAAACATAACTGAAACAAGATGGCATCACACCATGCGACCAGGATGCCAATCTAATACACGACAGACATTTTTATTTGACAATATGGCGGACTCAACTTGTGTAGACTAACGATATTATGAAGTTTAAACTTAAGAAATTCGAATTTGAAGTTGGCTACTGGGTGCAAAATTACCCAGGAATAACGTTAACATAAACAGCACCCACTCAATTTCGCTGTTGCTGACGTTCATTTCAACGCTCATAATAGAAAGCAAAACCAAACAATATAATAAACTTACGGTTTCGTGCAGTGTCACCCCCAACAAAGAACCTGAAACAGACAAGACAAACAAACAAAATAAGAAAATTATATTCTGTCAAAACCTTTTGGCCAGGAACAAGGAAATCAAGTTTTACAAAAAAAAAGAAAACTCAAAAACAGTTCCAGGCCCCGACAGGAAAAAAGCTGTCGTAGACGAAAAATTTCAAAACAAAACCTAAAGACAGTGAAAGAACAAAGGGAAGTCAAATAAGATATGAAGAAAAACCGGAAGGAACAGTGGACAGATTTGAGACGGTTGGGGGACCAAAATCCCCCTGGCCCTCCCCCAAAACGAAATTTTCGAGAGTCCCGAGGAAAATATTTTCGGAGTTTATAAAACTGCCAAGCGAAGAACGTCTTTTGTGATAAATGTCTTTCTGTTTCGTTACTCTTTCTTTCTCCTCTTTTTCTCCAAATCTCATCTTCTCACCCGGATTTCCCGAAATGTTTCCCAGAGATAAGGATTAAAGCGTTAAAATTCGTTTTCCCCTCATAAAACCGGGAAAACGGTCTTTTGTTTATTTTCTAAATAAAAAGGCTCTTTTTTCTAGAAAAAACGCTCGAGTAGAGAGAAAAATGAGAGGAACATGGTAATAGTGGGAGGAGGAATGTTAATCGCATCACCGGAAACGCTTCAAAGATAACCATGTCGCACTTTTACAGGTGTAACAGATTTTTTGTCTCTTTTTGTGTGAAATACAAAACCATGTAACTGTTTCTTACTCAAAACATAGTGATTTGTCTTTACTGTATATTCGTATCGTCTCCGTAGGTTGCCATCATCTTGAAACTGGTATTCGACACTGAAAGAGCTAATCAACCCCTTCCTGTCAATTTAAATTAAATTATTTTGGTGGTTTGAGCCAAAGCGGTATACATTCATCATGCACTTGTACACTGAGGAGAGAAACTGCTGCAGTTGGTTCTCAATGGATCCCTCTATTTTGATGGCAAGTAACAATCTCTGACATGAATAAAAATCCGGCACTCTAGGATAAGATGTGCCAAGTATTCAGTCGATCTCTTCCTCTCACTCTCTTCCTACTACTCGTCGCTGGCTGAACAACCGAGTGAGAGCAAAAAGATTGGAGTCCTGCAGGTAACTTTGGGGTTCGAAGAAATTGATACCTGGGCAGAACGAGGAGTAAAGAACATATGTAACACAACTGCATCAACTGATACAAAGGTATAAAAAGAAAGCAAGGTAACAACATCACGGCAGGATGAAACCGTTCGCAAGTACATTCCTTAAATGTCCCAACACGCCTCCAAACTAAAGTAAACAACAGACAGAGAGAAAACTCCAGAGCTTATTTAAAGTCAACAACACTCTTATTCCACCTTTTGAAAAATCTCCAAAAGGAAAAATTTCTTAATCCCTTTGAAATCTTTATTGCAAACAAAGTGACAAGAGTGAAAGAAAAAGAAAAAGTTAACACAAAAGTGGAGAAAACTGTTGAGAAAAGTCTCAACAAAGAACGTGAAAGTAAAAGGAAAACTATAAAACAGAAAAGACGACAGGGAAAATCTCAACGATTGAAAAATAGAAAAGTTTCGGGGGTCCTGTCAGCGAGGAAAGTTAAAAGAGAAAGCAAACAAAGAAATGGTGAGATTGAAAATGATTCGAAAACTAATCCAAACAGAGAATCATTTACAACAGCGGCCGTAACAACGACAGCACAACAAAAAACCTCAGAATACAATTTTAAATCCCATCACCCCCTCCTCCCCCAACCCTTAAATAGGTTTTTCCTGCGGGGGGTGAAATAAGAGAAAAAATTAAACAATTCAACCAGAACGTTTAATAAAAGATGATTTATTCGAGCTGAAGGTTCTCCTCCCATCCTTCAAGTTGTGCTTTCGAAAAGAGGAGAGGAGAGGAGAGGAAGGGAGGGGAAGAAATAGAATGAAAAAAAATAAAAATAAAAAGTTCTCGTACGAGAACAGAAAGAAAAGAGGAGAGATAGGAATTGTGATACAAAAAAGTTTAAACGAGTTAACTCGTAGACGTCTCGAAGGTGAAATCAAAAAATAAATAAATAAATAAAAGTTGTTTATTGTTTCTATTTATTTATTCGCAGGGTGTTATGTTTTCCTTCGCAAGGCGAAGCTAAACTTCTTCTATTTGTTTGCCATTTCGAAATGGGAAAAACTAATGACCTGATTTGCAAAGAGATAAAGTGCCTCCATTAAAGAGGAAGAGAGAGAGATACAGAGAATGGAAGATTGAGGGAGAAATAAACAATGAGACTGAGAAAGAGAGAAAGTCAACGGAATTGATAGGAAAAAAGGGACAAAAAACATAACGACATTGAAGGGAAAAACAAAGAGGGGGGAGAGAGGAAGAAAGAAATACAGGGAATGAAAAGAGAGATAAGAAAATATTGAGAAAGAGAGAAACACATGCAACAACATTTAAAACAAGAGGGAAAAAGGAAAACAGGGAAAATGAAATAGAAAGAAGAATGAGAAACAGAGGAAGAGAAAAGAGCAGAGAAAAAGAATGAAAAAAAAAAGAAGATGAAACGTAAATATGAAAGAGACAGAGAAGGAAGAAGAGAAAAAGAGCTAGAGATCGAAAAGAGAAGAGAATGAGAAAGGAAAAAAAATGGGATAAGAAGAAAAAAAAAAAAGGATGGAAGAAAAAAATGGAATGGAAGAAACAGGAGGAAAAGGAGGAAAAAAGAGAGACAGAGAACAAAAGAAAGTATTAAAAAGATGGAAACAAACAAGAACCGAAAAATGTTGGAATGGAAAAAGAAAACAAAAAACAAAGAAGGAAAAGGAAAGAAAAGAAAAAATCAAGAGAAAAAGATAAAGGAAAGAGAAAGAAGACGAAAAGAGAAAATAAGATAAAATAAATATAGAGGAGGAAGAAAGAGAAAAGAAAAGAAGAAGAAAGAGAAAAAGATAAGAGAAAAGATAGAAAGGAAAGAATGAAAGAGACAGAGAGAGAAAGACAGGGAAAATGAGAGAAATAGTGAGATATTGCCAAACACGAGGTAAAAAGAGTAACGAAGAGAGGAGGAAAAGGACTCAGGAAAAATGAGATAAAGAGAGAGAAGTGGATAGAGAGAGGAGGGCAGGAGAGGAGGAGGAGGGAAAGGAGTGACATAGGAAGGTTTAATAAGTAGTTCAAAGGAAAGAGGCCGAAGGGAGAAAATTTTCACGGCCAGAGGGAAATTTGTCGGAGAAATAAAAATAAAATGGAAAAATTGGTTTTTTTCATTTTTTTCCACCGCGCGAAGGTGGCGGTGGAAAGGTGGTGAGGGCGGAGGCGACGGCAAAAAAAAGATGGCGGAGAGAAAGAGAGAGAAGATTCGTATTTGCCGCGAGGGAATTTTCGAGGTCGTATTCAGAATGCGTGAACAAACTTTCGGCTGAAAACTTTAAATTGAGATGTTTAGGAGTTTGTGTGGAAATTTTCGCTTTTTCGGGATTCGGAGATTTCTCTCTTTCCTCCTCCATTTTTACTTTTTTACCCTTTTTTTGGAGCGTGAGATTTGGTTTCTCCCCCATCTCCCTTTTTTCTGTTTATTTTTCCTCCGTCGAGTTACTCTTTCATTTTTGCGAGTTTGACTTTTCCGAAAGCAAAAATAAAAACAAAAATTTGGTGAAAGAACACGATACACAACCTGGGTGCGGTACTTAACCCATCGGGGTCGCCATTTTGGGAACAGCAGTCGCTCGACAGATTTATGTCCTGATGTTCAAGGACATCGAGGAATTCAGACTCGTTACACGCGAACTCTTCCGTGTGAGGGCTGAAGTATCGTTTGGTGGATTGAGTTAGTCGTTTAGTTGAAATACGACTGGCCTGGGACCTCGTAAAATTCAAACATTCAAATCGTTTATTTTGAAAGTGGCGTAAGACCAATTAAAACCAAATCACATTTTAAAATATTCCTACATATCATGCTAATTTGAAGTCGGTAAATAAATGTCTTTGATTATGAAAGTGAAGTAAGTCCATAATAAGCTGGTCATTTCAACATAACTTAGTATATATATTAATATTATAAATAGACCACTTTAGCGAGATAAACTTTCAGGGCTATTTTCATACTTAAAAGTGTACACATTATACACGGGGTTGTGATACCGCGTCAGATTTTTACGAAAAACCGACGCTTCGTCGCCTTCAACGTCTGTTGACTGACGATTCCAGTGAGGAAGTGATTCAAAAATACTGCACGCTTTGTGGTGTAACAACCCAATGTTACAATAGACTTAGTTTTAACTTTAATAAGATCATTTGAGCCGATTATTTTGAAAGTAGCCTAACTCCTTCTCAATAAGAAAACGCATCATATTCAACTCACTTTTAATAGTAACTGTAAATTTGTACACCCTTAGATACACTTAACCAGTATGACTCTTTAGTATCCTAAACGTCTGTTTTTAAATTCATAGGAACGCACATCCTTAAATATCTTGATTTGAAGATAAATGGATTTAGACCACTTTAAAAGTGAACGTCTCAATTATCTCACATAAATTATCTACCAGATGTTGACTTGAGACAAGAGCCACAACGTCTCACAAAACTATTGGCAATCCTTCGTTTCAAAAGTAATGCACAGTTAAAGAATCTATAATTATTTCACCAACATAGCACACTAACGTGATGAACTCGTTTCATAAATAATGCACAAAGAATGCAATTCTATCAACAATTCCAAATCTATTTTATGAACAGCCTAAATTTTATTACCATCCATTTTGAACATATTAACCAACCAGGCTACTGTGAACCACGCTACATTACTACAAACAATTCTTTTCAAAAATATTGCACACTTTTATAAAGGATCGAATAAATAGACAAAGCAATTCACTTTCGAAAAGTGGTTTAATTCATTTAAAAAAATGGCACACACTTGTATGACAGCATGTTTTTAAACTCATTGGAAAGCGAATTGAAGATAAATGAACTTAAGCCACTTTCAAAATAAACGGCTCAATTATTTTTAAAGTGGTGTAAGTTTTTAGCTGATAAATCACATAATTTAGTGTTCAAATCCTATTTATAAACGAATCGCAGATGATAAACTGGTGAGAGAGAGAGAGAGAGAGAAATCCCGATAAACCTCTCTTAGGAATAACAATTTATTTATAATCAATAATTAAACGGATCGGAACGTTTGTCGAGATTTTATTGACTCGATAACGACAGAGAGACAGTCAGACAGACAGACTTTGATTGTCATCCATTTCCGTTTTACAAACTTAATTGATCTGTCGCATTCAAATTTTTTTGTTATCTCTACCGGCGGAGATGGATAAATGATTCGAATTCATCAGTTTCCGGATCCGCCTTCTCGTCATTCTAATTAATTTCTTTCATTACTTTCTTTTACTACTGCTGCTGCTGTAGTTGTTCTCCTCCCCCTCCTGCGTATGAATTCGAAATTGTAATCAATCCTAATTAATGAATTTCCGTGCAACGAATTTTGTTCCCGTCCGAGGTTTCCTTTCGCTCCTACTGCTGACAGCCATTTTCTTCTTCGTCTTGAATTTTTCTTTTATTTCATTTTGGTGGATGATGGCGAAGGGGATGCGAAACTGGGGGTCAGGGGGGAGGGGTGGAAATTACACGGGAGAAAGCATTTCCGTGTTCGCGAAACATTTTTTGACTCGAGTTTGGTGTTAGGTTTGAGTTGGGTTTCCTGGATGACCATTCGCTGGATTTTTTTTCTTTTGTTATGAGGAGTGAAAGGGATGATGACGTGTCCTTTTCATTTCCTTTTGTCTGGATCTCATTAAATCTCTCTCTCTCTCTCTCTTGTAAAAGGACTTTTATTTGTTTGAAAATTGTCGCGAGAGAGATTTCATTTTTGTTTGCTGTTTTTTTTCGGAAACTTTTCCACAGGAATCATGAGAGGGATACACTACAAAGTTGACACAGAATGAGGGAGAAGGGGATGAAATTTATTTTTGGCTCTTAACAATAACAACAGCAACCAGTGCCAGTTCTAAAAGGTTGTGCATATACAATTATTAAATCGGGTTGATAGCCAAGTGATTTAGTGACGATAGATGGCACCAGTCGGTTCTTTTGTTTTGTTACCGCCCCCAAAGTACCCAACCTACTGTGAACTGTTTTAATGATTGAGCTTCCGGTTTTCAATTATTGAAAATAAAATTGTATCGGTTATGTAGTTTGGTTGTTTATGTATGTATGTAAGACAGTTTTACAAATTTCTAACACCCCTTTCACGCCATTTTATTTATACAGAATGAAACATCTTCTTTTCCTTCTTTTTTCATTCAAATATTCACTTATCTCTCTCTCTCTCTCTCCGAATCGTATTTTTTCCTTTCCTATTTCTCTCTCTTTCCAGTTCTTCCTTTTCCTCTTATTACTATCTCCCGTTTATTCCTTTCCTCCCTTTCCTGGTTTTCCTTTTTCTTCTTCTCTTTTTCCTTCTTTTCTTTTCACTTTCCTTTCCTTCTTTTCTCTTCACCATCTTTTTCCTTCTTCTTCCTTGTTTTGGCTCTTCTGTCATTTTTTCTTTTTGTTCTATCTCTCATTTTTATTATCTTCCTGTATCTTTCCTCTCTCTCTTCTCTTCTAATTTCTCTTTCCTTCTTCGTTATTTCTCTTTCTCTCTGTAACTTCTCTTTCCCTTCTCTCTGATTCTCTTTCTATTTCTCATTATCATTCTCTCTCTCTCTAACTTTTCCCTCTCATTTCTATTATCTTTAAACTCTATTTCTCTCTTCCCAAATCGCTTAAAAACATAATTTCCGATTCCATTTCCGGTTTAAATGACATTTAAAATGTTAAATAAAGTTTTAGTGAAACTTCAGCGTTTTCTGCTCCTCACGACATCCCCTCCCCTTTTACGCCTCTCTCACTTAACTAGTTTGCAATAAATATTAGACGAAGGGAACTGGATAAACTGCGAAACAACGTTTGAATAAATTATATAAGACGTTATATCCCTAAGAGTGAAATAGTGAAACAACAAAGGAAGCAAACGAGTAACAACAAAAGGAAAACGAGAAAGAGCCGCCAATCAAGCAGTGAAAGCATCTTTAGCTTTCAGTAACCGAGGTCAGACAACAACTACGACAGAGAGTAGCTGTTGTTGTGTTTCTGGGGCGGGAGGAGGAGCTGTAATTTAGGAAAGAAAATTTTTTCTTCGTCTTTGGGATGAGTTTCCCAATAGACAACTTCTTCATCTTCTGATGTCATTTCTTGCTCCCCCCCGGATCCAAACCCTCCTCCTCCTCTTCTTACAATCATGTTCTGTAATTAATCCAAAACTTCCAGGTCACCGAGCATTTCCCCCCATCAATTTCCCGGGAGACTCGAAACCATCTGGTAAAAGGAAATATTTGCGGTTGTTGTGCATTTGCACAACCTCGAAACCCCAAATCGAAGCGATAAATAAACACACACGACCTTTTAAGCCGTTCCCCGACGTTATTCGAACCGCGAACCCAGACCGCACTACCTCCTTTTCCTCCCAAACCAAGCGGAACCGGAAATACACACAAAAAAACCGTCAGATTCCGCTCAACTTAATCTGAATTCGCTACCTCTACCACATTCCCGACATTAATGGTCAAACAGTATTATCAAATTGTCAACAAAGCAACAATTTCAAACGTAAACAATAGCAAACAAAAAATCACAGGCGGCAGTGGCGACGGAAGGGGAAATGGGAGGGAAGGAAGGAAACGGGTTTTCGGGTGGGAAAACGGTTCCGCAACACGTCCTTGGGAACGGAGAAGGTCGTGGACAATGTCAACGCTCTATAAATGGCAAGGAATTATAGCGCGATCGAGAAATTCCTCCAGCCAAGGTAGAAGGTCTCGTGGTTCGGGGGGAGAGGCAGGGACAGGGGCGGGGGCTCTTGTCAAGAGGTAATTGACACTAATTCGCATCCCGGTCGAATTAATGGGCCCGACTTGAAACCCTTCATCATCATCGACGAAACCTTTGCCTCTCCGACGAGGCACCAAGTCGTGGAAAACCGGTTTTGCGGATTTTTGATCCGCTCTGCCATTTCCGAGTCATCCAAAGTTTGTCTGATTCCGATTCCGACAAGCAGGTGTGACTTCTAGTTTAAAACGATTAGCGCGACCTTGACGAACACCTTTAATCCGTTCTTCTTTGATTATCTAAGTCAACACAGGGGGTCTTGACTCAACTGTCAACTCCTTCTGTTAAACGACAGCACACAAAATAATCTACTCTCTCCATCCCAAATTGGCTGCTGTTGTTTTGTTCAAGAATCGAATTTAAATTTAAAATTCTGTATTTCAATCTCTCTATATATACTCTATGCAGACAAAGTTTTTGACTTGGGAAATGGAGCCCTCTATACATACATCACATCAATGTCAAACCCATCTGGCAGTAGATAATCTCAGTATAATTCAAAATATAACTCAAAAAGGGTGGAATTTCAAACTACAATTTTGGGAGTATCCATTCCAAAAATACTGCACATTTCTATGAGGGAATTCACCACGTTAAACTGAATCTTTTTTTAAACCAAAATTTCCGATTTAAATCTAAAGAAAGGGTAATAAATAATGGGGAAAACACTTCACTACAACAGTAGTAAGCAAAAATCATGATAACTAAAACGACAGGAAAGTTTAATCAAAGCCTAGATCTCCACTTCCTCCCACAGCCTACTTTAAAAACCTTTCGGCCTTATGCTGGAAAACGATTTCGCAATCACTCTCACAGCCAAACTGTTCGACAAAAGCTTCATCTAACGGTTCGATATTTCCCCGTGGGAACAGTGTCACCTGTTCCTCAACAACAACAAAAAACTTCAAAGCCAAAGACGATCTCAAAAGGTGAGCTTTGTTCCACGTGAAAAGAATTTCCTTTCGTTTCGGGGGTCGGGACGGTAGAGGGGGGTTTGACTTCCAACAAAAGCTCACCGATCAACCGTCAAAGGAAACCTTTTGAAAGGAAACTCTATATATCCAACAATATACCACCACCACGAGTCACTAAACTGGAGCTCAAACTCCACGACTTCAACAACCGCAACATTTCCTTGACCTTAAACGAACAAAAAAATCGCTGAGTCCTTCCCCCGGCTTTACCTCCATTTTCATCCTCCCACAATAGTCTGGTCAGATCCTCATTTTCTTCCGACCTCTAAAATCACCCCCTCGTGATCTAAACCACCCTGTAATCTCTTAAACCGTTCTTAACACTCAAAAACACCTTCTAGTCTCTTGGTTATCCATCCAGCAGTGATTTAAAAGGTTTTCCGCCAGAAAATTTGTCCTAGCAACTGTCCTCAAACTCTGGGAAAAATTTTTTCTTTTGTCCTTTTGGAAAAAAGAAAGAAAAAAGTTAAAAAGCCATTCTGAACAAGTCTCCAACCCATAACTCTCCCACAGCCTTCCTAATTTATCCTTTTTTTATTGCCACACCCTTATCTTTCTCTAGTTTGATTTACACAAAATTTACATCCCCCCCCAACCTTTCCTTTTTTGTGAGAAAAAGGAAAGTCACCCAGGCCTTTCCTCTTTCTTTCTTCTCTTTTATGCGAAGGTATTTCAGTCCGTGACCCCAGGTCGCTCGCATGACCCGGTCATCTTCCTCCTCCTCCTCCTCTTCGGTTTTTTTACTTCCTCGTGATAACGTCTCTTCTCCTCTATTTAGCTTAATATTGATGATACGGTTCGTGAACCTTAAAAACACGCTTCGTCACGATGTCATCTCCATTTTTCAAGGCTAATGGACCACGCTTTCAGGTTATGACCTCATCATTATCATCAACCTTAGACTTAAACAATCGCTAAAATCCGTTAATCCAAAAATTCCGTTCGTCAGAAAACTAGTCGTTTGTGGGTTCTGTCCGGCCTGTGACACCTCCTCCTCCAGCCAACATGTCTGTCATTAAATTGTCTCCTGAATCCCACAAAACGGAACAAGAAATGAGTTCGATCATCCGAAACCACAAATCCATAAGACATCACCTTGGTCACATCCACAAATTCATGTAATCTTAGTCTGAAAATGGAGGTCACGTGTGTCCTCCTCCTTTCTCCAGCTGATAACGCCATCATTTATCGATATTTCGGCGTTTGAGATGCTGGCTAAATTCGAAACACCACGTGTGACACGTACAAAAATGTCGCCGGCACGTATTAGGCCCCGATAAAGTTCTCTTTATTATGTCTCACCAAAACTTCCTTCTGTACTACTACTAATAATAATGATAATGTAGTGAAAAGGAAAATCATTCCTGTAGTAGTCGATGAATCATCCATGAAAATATACAAATCCACAAAATTGTGCAATATTTATGAAATTGTTTCTTTAAAAAAATGAGTGCAGTATTGACGAAACTAATTCTTCTCGGCGGTGTGCAGTATTAATGAAATGACTCCCCTAGAAAGTGTGCAATACTTATGAAATAAGTTCTTCTAAACGGCGTCAGTATTTATAAAACCAATTACTCAAGGAAGTGTGCAATATTTATGAAATGACTTTTCATAGAAAGTATTATCTATTTTTGAAGTGATCTCCTTATGAAAGTGTGCAATATTTTTGAAATGAGTTTGCCAAAAAGATGTCCAGCATTTTGAAAATGAATTATTAAAGGCAGTGTGCAATATTTATGAAATAACTCAAATTTGCTCAAAGACTAGAAGAATTCATTTAAAAAAATAAAATGATCAAAATGAAGAAGAGTCACTTTCTTCGGACACCAAGAACGGATTCAGGAAGGCTGACCTGTCAAAAACTTCCTCAGCAGAAAAACCAAGCCGGCATGCTTCGAGAAGCTGAAAAAGACCTGAGAAAGCAGGAGTCACAACAGAAGACTACAAAGCCGGGACACCCTAAAGAAAAAAAAATAGAAAGCACGAGTTTCCAGGACAGAGCAAAGCTGAAAACAGGGTCGGAATGGACAAAAGATAGAGACAGAGCAAGTTATTAGGTTCACTACAGTATCGATTGTCTTCAGGACCTCCTTCTACCATCTGTCACAATCAAAGTTACATGAACATGTTGCACGAGTTATTCAAATTCCCTCCAAAGGTTTTAAGTCAGGCTCTCATAACCGATGGAACTTTCCTCGACAGCGACTAGGCTCCGACAGAAGAGGACAAAGAGGGCTTCTTAAGATTCTTAAAACTTTAAACTTTTCGTCGAGACAAGAAGAAAGTAAAAATTCCGCCGTGAACATATCCAGTGAAGTGTACATGACGATGATAAATTTCTAGCATGTGGCGGAACAAATACGTGTCAGCTTGGTGTATTTATGGCTGTCTTTCTTGTTTGCCCCCCCCGTCCCCCACCATACACTTCCACTCCCACCCCGGCAACCTATACACTTTGGAGGTTAATGGCGCGAAATGAAACCGAAACGTTTTTTGTTAGCGGCACTAATAAATCGGATTCGTTACTCGTGTTAATAAGTCCGGATGTGTCTCGTGATTTATGTAATCATTATCTATTTATTTATTTATTTTATTTTCTTCCTCCCCGATGGCTTTTTCCAATAGCGCAATTGGTTTTGATTGTTTTTATTATTTGCCTCTTTGAAGTAGGCGAGAGAGCGCCGGGGAGCAGGGGGACAAGACAGCATAAATCATTGGCAACCTGACTCGAGGGGCCATAAAAATCGGTTTGCCTGCCGCTGTGGCTTCTCTTCGGGTTTTATGTTTTCCAATAATATATAGTTTTTATAATATATACAAAAAGGAAGGGAATGTCGCGTGGGTGGTGAACTGTTTTGTAGAACAACAGGAGACGGCGTGAGAGGGTGGAGGAGGCAAAACATGAATCAGTGAAGTTATACAGTAGTGAGGGAGGTCGACTATACCTGACACGACGAACTAGACGTCCTTGAACAGTTTCGTATTTCTAGAACTAGAAACACTGGGTGTAGGGCTTGTTCCGAAAATTCCCGGAATTATTTTTTTCACAGCAGTCGGGAGGAGAGGGGCAGAAACAGCGATGGAGTTGATATTGATTAGACGACTTTAAAAATCATTCCGGGAACTATAACAGCAGGAATACCAACAGAACTTGTCCTCACTCTAACAGCAGGAAGCTTCTGATGTTCTATACAGGATTCTATACTTTTATACACTATTGAGGAGATCGAAAGAAGTTTCCAGTCCATTTTTTTGCTGCCGATTACAGAACTTTGGGAAATTTTGGGTAAAATCGTCAACTGATACTGGGAACTTTTGGGATACGTCCCGTCAGAAAGAGAGCAGCTCCTGCTCACCTCCTAACATATTTTTATAAAGTGAGAACTAGACGTGATAAGCTAGGCTGTGAATCCATTATAAGCAAATGTCTTATTTATAGGACACTGGGGAAACCTTTAAATTTTCCCTACCTCCCTTAGAATTACCATTTTACGAGAGGAGTCTGTCTTGGATGACTTATTTCATAAATACTGCACACTATCTTTGAAAATTCGTTTCAAAAATTTTTGCACACTTCGTACGAAAAACTATTTTTAAGATATTGTACACTTGTACCAGAGTCTAATTCCATAAATAATGCACACTTTCATAGAGAATTCGTTTAAAACAAAATATACGACAGTAGGTTTTCGTAAAGGGTTCATTTTCAGGCGCACTTTAATAGAGAATTCTGTAGCTTTCTAACTCTAGCTACAGCACTGTACTTTCTTAGAAAACTCATTTCATAAATAAACATTGGGATGATGATGAAGTGAAAACTGAAAGCTGCGGTGGGGAGTAAACGATAAACAAGACAAAGGAACGGAAAAGCTTTTGAATGAAGAAGCTCCTATTTCGTCGTCAGATATTTCCAAAACCACATGGAAACGTGATATATACAAAAATTTGAGAGAGAGAGAGAGAGAGAGAGCATGTGTTATCGCAAAGATGTCTGCAATTTACAACAGAGAGAGAGAGAGAATCTCGAATGACGTCAAAGGAAGTTGACAGTTCATTCGTGATTTTTTAATTATCATTATTATTTTCCGAAGGTGTTCGTTTTCGACGAATCGCAACGGATTCGTGATCCCGGGCACGTTACTACATCCATATCCGGTTTGGTTGGAAATACCGAGAACGAAGAACCGAAACCAAAACCGAGGACAAGGTATACTGTCATCCTGATGGAAAGGACATCCGAGTAAGTGTGACGAAGCGGAGGAAGGGGTTATGACATAACTAATCACGACTACTGCGGTAGAGTGATTAGAAAAACAAGGCTGCCAACTTAAAAGTGACACGAGCTAAGCACAAGAGCAAAATTTTATTAAAATTTCCAATGCAAGTTAAATATGTAGTGGAGTCCTTCCACTACAAATATTTCATAAACTAGCCGGTAAATGTGATAAATATTTAGTAATTTATCACATTAACCAAGCTACCAGACTAAAGTGAAGCCTAAAATTCCTCTGAATCACACCATCTTCCGAATACCAAGCCCAACCACCGTATCATAGTATACATACTGCGGCTAAACTCATAATTGGGTGAATATATACAATTTTCGGCGATTATTTGTAATCACCAACTAACCTTAGTAAATGTGACAAATTACTAAATGTTTATCACATTTACCGGCTATTATACAAAACTTCCGTGCCGTAATGTGAAATTTAATAAAAAGTCGGTTTAGATTACCAGTTGGTTATTTTATAAATTAACTGGTAAATGTAATAATTATCCAAGAATTTGTCACTTTTACTAAGGCTAGTGGATGATTACGAATCATGACCGGGAATTACAGATTTATCACTTTTGCCGTAACATATAAAAATAATGTCCGATACCTATAATGTATAATCCCTAGCTATCATTTATAACCACCAAATAAAAGTAAAAATTGACAAGTTACGGTATATTTATCACATTTACCGGCTAATATATTAAATATTTAATTTGTTATGGGGAATTTAATAAAAGTTTGCTCAAATACTTGGCCGTGATGAAAATTTTAGAAAATTTGAAATTTATGAAAGTGGAGAGGAAGGGACGGGAACGGTTTTCTTTTCCAAATGTCACGCACTGTTTACTTTTCTAATCCAAACAATACCTCCCAGCATCACTATCTCATCTCGAATTTTACAAAATTTTACTCTTTCTCCCTCCGCCATCTTCCCCCACTTCCACAACGAAATTAATTCGCATTTAAGTCAAAGAACCGATCGTCGAGATCCCTCAGGTGTTAAGCTTTTGCCGGCCGTTTTTCTTTTTTATTATTTCCAACCTACATTTTGGGAGTGGACCACAAGTACTTCCTCGAGGGCACTTGGAAGTTGCTTCCGAAAATTGTACTTTGATGACCACTCACCACATTCATTAGCGGACGTAAATAATTCCCAACTGTACCGCATCTAATTCCTTAAAAGCGGTTTTTCTATTTTGGTTCCTCCGTCCGACTGTCCGTGCGTGTGATCGTCCAAAACGTCATCAGGTGCAATAACATTGGTACTCACACTTATTTCTCTGATTCGTTTACAAGGTCATTGAACGGCCTTCCGGATGAAATTTTTAATTCTGATATTGGGTGTGTGCATCCGTCAGTCCGACCACCAAAATCCTGTGGGATTTAACTGACAATCCAACAACAGAAATCTTTTGAAGGTATTCCGATCTTTTACCTCTTTCCCACACCTTCTCTCTCTCTCTCTCTGTTGTTCTTTTTCCCTCTCTCTCTTTTCCTTTCTCCCGTTTTTCTCTTTTTCTTCTCCTCTTTCTCATCTTTATCCCTTTCTCACTCCTAATCCCACCCACTATCTTTCTCCTCTATTTCTATCTGTAATGTGTGTGTCTCTATTCTTCTGTTCCTTTCTTTCACTGTCTCTTTGCTTTTTTCATCCTCTTTTCTGTGACTTGGTATGTTACTTCTCTCTCAAATTTCTTTGTTTTTCAATCTTCGTCCTCCAACCATTGACTTTAGATTTGTTTTTGCGTTACGTTTGGAAAGAACTGATATCTCTCCCCTCATCATCTTCTTCTTTTACCCTGTTTCCCGTAGTCTTGTCCTATTTTTCACTATCGAAATTCCGTTCGCTTATTAACTTTCCACGTGCTTCCTTTTTAAATTTTCGTCGTTATAAATTAACCCGGACCGTTTTAATGACTCCTTGTTTCTCTTCTGGTTTCTCTCTCTCTTTCCCTTCCTCCAGTTGCTTCCCTCTACCCTCCCAGACTTCCCTTCCCCGCTCTCATTCCACTTCCATTATAAAAGTTATCAGACCAGATAAAACCGAATTTCCGTAACGGGTAACTTAGGTTGAAATTATTATCTCTGTTGCGTCTGCTTTTGTTGTATCCCGAATTTCTGTTTTATTTACTGCTTTCGTTGTATATAAAATTTTATGACTTTTCTTAGCTTTCTTCCGTATTTTATGTGTTTTCGGTGTTTTTCCCTTCTCCTCCTTCTTCTTTATTTTGTTTTCTACGACGCTTTGTCCCCCTCTCGTCGCCAAATTGACGACGTTTAATTAATCTGGTTCCGTGCGGCTCTTTTTTTATCTACAGTCTGTGTGTATATATAGCTTTTAAACGGTTTCCTTACACTATAAAACCTTCACCTCGTGGTTTTAAGCACTACTTTGATACTATCTCTACTTCGTGTCACACGTCAAAGTGGGTTATTTAGTTTGGTTGGTTGGTTGGCTTCTTTATCCCATCAACACCTGGGAGTAATGCCTAACTCTTTCAACTATGAACGGATTTCACTTTTGTACCATCTCTTCTGGAATGGAATAAACCGCTTCCATAGCTTCTGTAAAGATTTATTCAACCAAAAACTTATTCGATTCAAAGACTAAGGGTTGGACTAAGCCCAAACAGTTGAAAATTCTGGCGATGTATGATAGTCACTCTAGGTCGTCAAAGTGAATGTATCGTCTATGGCAATGTAGACCGATGATTCCCAACCGATTTTGGGCCATGCCCCACCAAGGTTTTTCTTTTTGTTACTCAAAATTTTACATAATTTCTGACATCTATTGATACATAAATAAAAAAATTAAATTAAAAAAATAAAATATTCCTTTTGTCCAGTTTCGCAAAATTCTCTGTTAATAACTAGTGTGGCAACCCCAAAGTCGTTGGTATAGTTAGTCGAAGGGTACACGTCCAGCCCATGACCCTCCAAAATATGCCCCACAGGTGGAAAATGACGGATATAGATCCCAATATCTCTGTCTCAGTCTGTTGTGATCGAACCTAACGAAACTGTGATCCTATGTGTAAGCTATGATTCGGTCTGAATTCCTGCATTACTGTAGATACTAATATAATAATCTACAACCATGGGATACAGATAATAATGATATATTTCGACTGTATACCCTCCTGTGGCATTAGCAACACACATACAGTAACACAGAGATATGTATATTAATATACATTAATAGATATGTATATTATAGGTATATTAATATACAGAAGGAAAGAAGGAGCACAGACAACGCAAATTTCAACAGTTTGCATTTTTACAGTTTGGTCGCTTCCCTTGTCTTCACTAAGTGTCTCCAATGCCAGAAGGCAAGCTCAGTCAGACGTTCATTCTGTTCTCCTTTGGTCTTTCTACAACCCAGGTATCCACCTTCTTAGTTGGTGATTAAAAATAATCGTTGGAAATGATATCTATTCAACTGAATGTTTGCTCAGATTAACATCGTCGGGCAACCTGCATAATTTTCACAAACGTATAGACCAGACACTTATACGATTTTGTTTTTTACTCCTTAAATCCTTTTCAGTTAATACAGAAACGTAAGACTAACTCATTTCCTAGTCTCAGATTTAAACGATTGTGTTATGACACCAGTCATGACTTATAATGACTTCCGTGACGCCAAATACAATCCTCTTTTTCGATTCAATGAACCAATCCAAGCTTACGTCCAAGTGGGCACGTTGCGATAATAGCTATATAGCCACTGATCGAGTAGCTATCCGCCCACGAGTCCATTACTCAATCTCGAGACAAAAATTCAATACTACCAGACACGCTTCTGGTAAATTGGTACATTAATTGGTAAATCATCAGTCTGCTCGAAGAAAGAGAGAGAGAGAACAGGCCATAAACGGATAAGATTGATTTAAGATTTACTTTAGGCTCCGGTGAAGGGCTCAACTGCCCGCTGATTAAATAGTTGACCTACCCCCTTGTTTCAAGTTGACCTCGCTGTCAACGAAAACGATGATGGGTAGCTCGTCTAATTAGATAACTTCCAAACCTAAATAGGCAATAAATTATTAACTGAATTTGACGAAAACGAGGATTGCGATCGAGGTTTGACATGACTTCCTCGACATTTTTCCATTTCTGCCTCTCTTCAAATCTGACAACTTTGACAATATCAGAGATGTACACCCCAAAAATATATCCCCGAGGGCAATGGTGGGTAAATATGATAAACAACTCTAATTAGGTTTAATAGAACCCTAAAACTTTCTAATAAATCCCACCAAACTCTCCTCCTCCTCCGTCAAAAGTTTGCTGAAAACCTTCTGCCTCCGAATTGTAAGCATTTGTCTTGGACCTCTTTCTCCCCATTTGTCCGGGCCTACAAATGCTTTTTATTTTATTTATTTATTTCGTTTTTATATAAATTTCTTTCAAAAGCCTTTCAATTTCTCAAACTTTTCCAAAATAGAAGGAGAGAGAGAGAGAGAGAAGGAGAGATTCCAAATCTATAAACATTCATCTCGAACCGGAAGCAAAAACTTCTATTTGCTTTCCTTCTCCCTTTTCCTATTTATTTTTCATTCACGTTTTGTTTTGCTCCAGCATTTATTCCCAATCCCTCTCTCTCTCTTCCTTTCCCTTCGCATCTTTTACCAACTCCTCCTCCTCCTTTCTATATTCGCTTGACTTGACTTGCTTCCGCGGTGCCAATGACTTATGATTCTCCTTACAGTGACTTAGTCACGTTTTCCCATTTTCCTTCTACCTTTAAGCATCCTCCGCCCCACCCAAAAACAAATATTCCACACAAGACTACACATAAACTAAAAGTCCTTCCTTTGAAATGCGATTTTAAGAGAAACTGCTGACGATACATAACGACGATTAACAGCTTGAACTGATAGAACTAAACTTAATCAGTAATAAACTGGTTTTTGTACTGCAGATTTGTGTATGATTCGGAAAGGATTCGATTGCATTCCTGCGGCTGCATCTTTTCATCCCTTCTGGACAGAGCATCCACCACCTTCTTGAACTCCTCTTCTCCCATACCGTTCCCGAAAGTATCACTTTCTCTCCTTCTGCCACCCCTCTCTTTTGTTCCTGTCCTGGTCCAGTTTCCTGATGATTCCCTCCAGGAGACTGGTTTTCCGTTTCGCTGTTGTCTCGCTCTATTGGGACCTTCCTAACTTTTGTTTCCTCCCGGATGATGTAGCTGGGGACGAGGTAATCCAATCCTAAGGTCCATCTAAAGTAATTTGCACGGACTCCAGCCCCATTAATCATGATGCTTTTCATCAGAGTCCCATTGCATCTTCCTAATCGGGAAGTTGTCCCTGAGGAGCTTCTCTCCGATCCTCCAAACAGTTTTGATAGTGGCTGACGACCTCTTTACCATCTCCCTAATGTGCTCCTTCTTCTCGTTATTTCTTTGCGACAATTTTACTCAGATAAACTTCTTGAAGAAGCACAAAGCAACAATAAAATCACCGATCAAAGCTTTCTCCACCATCACGTCTGAATCCGTTCGCGAAAACTCTTCCCTTCCACCCCCGCCACACAAATTCCCGAAAATTATTTATTCAACAACTCTTTAAAACTTTCTTATAAGTTTAAAACCCACGGTTGAGGTAGAAGGACGTGAAAGAGGCCAGGAGAGCAGGAGAAGGAGGGAAGCAAGAGTGAAAATTCGTTTTCTCGAGAAAACCACTCGCCGAGGAAATTTATTTGAAAAGAAAAGTTCCAGAGAAAATCAGCAGCGTTCGAGAAACCCGAAACCAAGGTTATTTACCTCCCTTCCTCCCCCACACCCCGAAAAGAGGAACCATGAGCTTCGGAACGCTCTTCGGATTGTTCAAACAACCCATCACGAGTGCTTTCTTCTAAACAAAAAAAAAAGTTGCGCCATAAATATTCATAGGTGGATGCGAAAGATTAACGTCTTAAAGAAAAATATAAAATTTCACAAAAACTTCTTCTTCTCCGAGGAAACTCTTCCGCTTTTCCCCGAAAATCCGCCCCTCAACCTCCTCTTTTCCCTTTTCTTCTTTGTTTTCCTTTTCTCTCTCATTTTCCAACAAATTTTTTATTTCTTTTTATCGATTCATACTCCTCGATTTTAGGCTCCCTACCGTTTCACTAGTATTTATTAAATTTAATTAAAAAATTTTTTCTTACTCTCCACCGTAAGAAGACGCGTTGGTTCATTACCATGATATTAGTGTATACATCCATCTTATAAGAAATGATTTGATTACATGAACGTAAGAAGAGAAGGTTAGTTTGTAGCAAAACACAGTCACAAATCACTTCTTCTAGTCATCAACATCTCTCTTTTTCTCTTTAACTATCTTTTTATTTATCAGCCTGTTCGTCTATATTTATCCATATAACAATCTATCTACTTATTTATCTGCCTTTGTCGCTTTTTCCATCTTTTCTTTCGCCTCCCTTATTTCATCCTTTCCCCCCGCTCATTTTCTTTTTGTTTTCTTTTCTTGCGTTTTCCTTTGTCTTTTTTCTCATCTTTCCCTTTCTCAATTTTCAAATAAATGACCAGCCTGCAATCGAAAACAGATGGCACAGCCCAAGGCCAAACACAAAATCTATCCTCGAAATATTTCCTCCCCAACCCCCTAAAGAAATGATAAATGGTGTCAAAAGACAAAAAAAAATCTAAACAATATATCAATGCAGACGGAAAGAAATCAGAGGAGAATTTAAGGACAAGAACGGGAAGAGAAAGACGAGGAGAGAGAGAGGAGGAGAAGGAAGAAAAAATCTCCAAATAAAATTAATTAAACTTTCGGGGGAGATTCAGAGATTAAGACGGGAAAAGTTGGTGAGAGGCAAAAGACAGACAGTTCAAGACAAAAGGACGAAGCTTTCTTTAGTCTTTGTCCCTCACTTCTCTCCACGCCCATCTCAAGCTGTCAGCAGTTCTTTGTTCGGGAAAAGTTTTACGAATAATTTCGAAAGAGGGACTTTCGGGTGATTAAGCGATTGACCTAATTGTCTTTCGACTTGACAGCACGTGGAAAGTTAAAAAAACAAATGAAATTCCGATGGCGTACAAAACATGAGAGACAGAACAAAGAGGGAAAAGATGATTTCTTTCTGATCGCAACTCAACAAGACAAATCTTAAAGAGGTCAGTCAGTGGTCAGCTGGAGGCATGTTAAAAGACGAATATAACTGAGTGAGAAGTAACAGAAAAAAATCGCAGAGAAGCAAGGAGGGAGTGAGAAACAGAGTTGTTGAAATTAAGTGAGACTAAGAGGAAGAAAGGATTTTAAAAAAGTTAAAGGAGAAATAAAGAGAAAGAAAAGAGAAGGGGAAACAGCAAGGAAGAGCAGAGTAACTGAGAGAAGAGAGAGAAAGAGGAGAGGAAAATAAGAAAGAGACGAGAGAAAGACCAAAAGCAAGAGGAGAGGGAACTATAGACATCAAGAACGAGAAAAGGAGATAGACGAGAGACGCAAGAGAGAAGAAAAAAGACAGGAAGAAAGAGAGAATGTAAGAAATAGGAGAGGGAAAGAGAGAAAGGGAATAATAGAGAAGGAAAGAAAAGAGAAAAAGGGAAAGGAAGGGAGAGGAAAGAAAAGCATTCTAACAAAAAACAGAAAAAACCGAAACCCAAAGAATAATGAAATACTAACAAACCCTACAACACCTGAATGGATTTTCTCATCAAGAACCAGACCAACAGACAAACAACCTAACAAAAAGAAACCACTCTACCAAAGAACAAACCTAATTTATAATAAAGAAAGATCCAAACCAAGCCAACTACACATAAAACAAAAAAAGCAAAGAAAGAGAAAGAAAACAAAAAAAAGGCAAACAAAGAATAAAATGAAAGCCAACAAAACTGAGAAAAGCGCCCGTTTTGCTTCCATCAAAAGAAAACTGCCTTCAACCCCCACCGCCACCCACTCTACCCTCCCCAAAAGCGGTAAAAAGGCCAAGAAGAAGAAGGAAACTGAAATATTCATTTAAAACGAAATTAAAAAGGAAAAGAAAAGAAGGAGGAAAAGATAAAAGGAGAAGAAGATGGAGAGAAAAAAGGGAAAAACAAGTTCAATTTAAGAATCTGAAAGCCTCCTGACTCGAATAAATCCTCATTTGGCTCTCCACTTTCTCCGGATAATTTTTCCTTTCTCTCTTCATCTTCAGATAATACTGGGAATGAGAAGAGGAGAGGAGGGAAGAGAGGAATGAGGAGTCATAGGAAGATATCGAAAACCCTTTTTACGGATCTCCAAAGAAAAAAAACAAGAATTAAAAGATCGAAAAAGATTTTCTCCCGTAAGCATCACCCCCCCATCAACCTTCTCTCTCAACTGCGTCAGATAAACCGATTCAGGTTTTTGGAATTAGAAGCAGATAAAATAAGAGAAGAGATTACCGATCCAAACGAAAAAAAATTTTCAAACTATTTTCGGATTACTTGAGAGAGAGAGAATTAAATTTAGAAAGAAGAAGAGAAGACAATTTTCCAACCCCAAAATCAAAGTTAGTGCGAAAACCCTGAGGAAAGAAAAACCGTATTAACACTAAATATACCCCGAATTGAAATATATCATCTTCCATGAGTCAAAATGACTCTTTAGATGAATCATTAACTCCCAACTATGGACCACGATGTTTTCAACTCATCTTCATTCCCATTTGTAGGAGCAAGTTATTACATAAGCTGAAAATGTGCTTGATTATGAGTCTGCTACCTTTTGTTGAAGGTTTAATTGCTGACTAAACATTACTAACAAGGTTGTGAGTCTTGGAAGGAATTTTTGGGGTGAAAGGGTGGTGGATAAACTGGAAAGAAAGAGCGAGCGAAAAACAGGCTAAGAATTTTGTACCCAGGTAAGATTTGAACCAAGGTCCTTGGAGTGATACGCGAGTGTTCTACCTCTCGTCTACCAGACTTCCTTTAACTCTCAAATTATTTATTTATTTAGTTTTCAATTTCAGAATTTCACTCCTAGACATTTATTAATAACCTTGTTCTATGTAAAAAAAAATTTTAAGCTTTGACCCGTCCTATAAATACGACACAGGAACTGACGGTTTATTAGAGGTGTTACATCGAGGGCTTATAGGGGACGCGATTTTAAGTTGATTTCTTCTGTTTTGAAGTTATGCGGCTTAGGTGTGATTACAAAACGGCAAATTTGGTGTGAACAGGCATACCCCAATATGTCACAAAACCAAAGACTATGGCACAATTTACGATCTGAAAAATGGTACAGTTTATCACAGCGGAAATACAACTAAATGCGACACCACCCTTAACTATTACCAATTGGCATAGCAACCAAAGGGTACGAAACACGTAGCAATACCTGAATTCCTAGAAACCATTTTCCAACTAAACAAACTACAAGAGTGTAAGCACGGGAAACAGAACGAAAAGTTTGAGGCTTCCGGAAGGTAGATACTATTCTACTCCTGTAGAGATCAGTGAGTCATGTCCGGTGAGTTGTAAAAATTAAAGTTGTGTTTTTGTGTTTTGGTGGCGATGCTGTAGTAGTCCTTATAACAAATTCCTAGTTAGCGGTACGAGAGCCAGAGGTACAGTTACGACTTGTCCAGCATTATCACCCTGATGACTTATTTTAGTTAACAAAAGCAGGTAACAGGGAGGGTGTCAAAAACCATAACCACTAAAACCATTCAAAGGTCTAATAAAAAACTTTCCCCCAGAGGAAACCAAGCCAAGAGGAAAAACAGACGAACAGACATGTCAGCCATCACAAACAGAAGCTCACATATCTACAAATTAGGAGACAATGAGTCCATTAACCCCTCTCTCTCTCTCTCTGTCCCCCGACATGGCTGACACAAAAAAAACTTCCATCGGGAAGATGGAAAACTCGTTTTCCACCCACCGCACCGTCCGAATCTTCAAGAATAATTCATTCAACGCAAATTGTCAAAACGTGTTACCCGGTTTTCGAGAAAAAGAAACGCGATATCCTGCTTTCCCTCTTCCCTCTCTCTTCATCCACTTTCCCTTCTCATGTTCATTAGTATTCCTTCCTTTCATCTTTTATTATTTTTTTCTCTCTCTGGGAAATTCGCTTTCCTTTTTTTTTCACTTCCGCTTTTCTCTATTCTCTCCCTACCCCCTCACTCAGTCTTCGCAACCCACTTCCATACTCCTCTACCCACGAATATCAATAAATGAATACATTCAATTCAATTGGCGGGAAGAAAAACCGACGACGACGGGAGCAGTCCCATCTACGAAAAAGGAAAATGGCGTCGTCAGAGACTCCCATCCCGTTTCTCATTCACTTTGCCAAATTGGGACTATAGTTGAAGGAAAGGGTGGAAGGGGGTGAGAGGAGGAGAAGAGAAAAAAGTTTCTACATTCGAGAATTTTACTGCGAGGGATTTTCGAAAATGCCCCAGAGTTCCCGGGAGTAAGTTCTTTTATTTGAATTTAAGAGAGGCTGCGTAATTGGTCCATACAGTTACGCCTTCATACGACCCCCCGAAGAGGCGATGAATTTATCTTGAGAGTAGGTGAGGGGGGAATAAAAAAAGGAACTCATACGTCTGGATTACGTACAATCTCAGAAACAAAACCGTAAAGAACTTGATGACTCAAAACGTTAGTCACACACAAATTTGAAAGGATTGTCAGAACGTGTTTTTCATCCCCCAACCCCTTTCCTTCCCAACTTTCTTCCATTTTATAAATTCACATTATCTATTTTCGGTCGGGAGACAGTTTGGAATACATGACTCGGAGGCATTTCAAAATATATTCTTCCGGAGACAAAACGTCGCCCGACAAGACAAAAACAAGCTTTTACATCCGGTCCTCAAAAAAGAGTTTGGCAACATTTCAAACGTCTGTGAAGCGAGAGGGAAAGGTGGAGGAGTGAGCGACATTCACACAAAATCCTCGTGGGACAAGTGACATATTCTAAAGTAGAGAAGGAAACCAAAGTTTCTCCTCTTCCGAAAACAATATTTGATGACTAATCAATCGTAGAGTGATTAATTCGCGACCTCGAAGCAAAGATGAAACCCTAAGGCAATTGATTGGCCTGCCAAAAGGGGGCAAAAGATCAATCGAAACCAACAGAGCTACGACAAATTAATCACACAATAAAATCTAAAAAGATTCCAAAAGATAAAAATCCAGATGTTGGTGGACGTCACGGACATTCGGTCGAAGACTTTGAAAAATTAGTATCGATACGAAACCGTGGGCCGATCCCGTCTGAATGGCTAAAAAGGGAAGAAAGAAACCCAAACCCGATCCGGCAAAAAAGTCTCGGATCAATAACCTAAATTGGACAAATCGATTTTTATGGCTCCGTCGCTCGCGTTTCTACCCGACCGGACTCCTTCTTCCTCTTCTCCTCCGGCCAACATGCGTGTCGTGTATTAGTCCGATCTAGAAAGAAACGATTCTTCGTCCACAGACTACTATAAATGCATGGCGTTCCTTCGACGTGATGACTTTACAAAATGAATCGACTTCTAAGAGGATATTAAAAAAGAAATTTGTTCAGATCGGGGATCGACGGTTTTAGACTGGATTAATCTTCCACAAAGAGAGACAAGATGAGAGGGAAGAAAGAGGTGAAAGAGAGAGATATAAAAGACAAAGAAAGAGAAATGAAAAATTAGAAAAGAAAGAGGGAGTGATAAAAAGACAGAGAAAAAAGCAAACAAATAAAGAATGTTAAAACGAAAAAGATTGGAAAAAGACAAACAAAGATAAGAGAAGAGAAAGAGACTAACAGTGAGAAAGAAGGGACAGAAATATATAGGAAGAAAGAAACAAGGCAAAACAAGACAGACAAAACCAAGGGAGGAACAGAGTAAGAGACAAGGAGAGAGAAGGAAGAAAGAAGAAAGAGGAAGAGTGAGAGAAGATCTCCTCTCAAAATTTCACATCCGAAATACGGACCCATCCTCCTTCCCTTTCATCTTTCCACCCCCCCAGAGCCCCCTTCTCCCCAGGGCCGTCGACTAAAATAAAGCGAAAAACTCTTAAATGACATCATTAATCACATGCAGAGCCCTGATGTGCCTAATTAAACAGAAACCACAATGCACTAATTAACAAATCATATTTGGAAAAGACGAAAAAGACGGGAGGAGGGACAGAACGAGAGGCAAGTGGAAAGAAGATGGCGGAGGGCTTTATCAAATATGAATAAACCGTAGGCAGCTGTCACGTCGAGCTTTCTGTCTTCGAAAAACCTCATTTCCACCTCCCTGCCTTTCCTCCGCTCCTCACCTCTCTCTCTCCGCTTTTATCAGTCAAATTCCTTCCGCGTTCGAACTCTTTCGCAAAAGCCCAAAAGCACCGAGGCTAAAGGACTCAACGACTCAAAGAAGTGATTAATGGATTCTAGAACACTTCAAAGCCAATCGAAAAAACTCTTTCAAAACCTTTTCCGGACATTGTTTCCGGTTTTCGAAACTTTAATTTGATGACCTGGCTTTCGAAACCCTCGGATTTCGATTTGACCATCTCAAAAGCTTACACAGATAAAGACAAAGATTTGCGATTTCGTTGACTGTTACCATTAGTGTTAGTGATGTTAAACTTTCAGCTGTTAAACCCCGCTGGAGTCAAGTTTTGGGTTTGGAGCTTTCTCTTAGCTTGTCCACACTTCAAGTGAAAACCATTACATAAAACTGTATACTGCACTGGAGGAATTACTTCAATACCTCACACGTTGTCTTACGCGATTTATTCCATAAATACTGCACACTTTCCACCATAATTCATTTTAAAAATACTGCACACAGTCTTAGAGAATCCGGTTCATAAATTTTGCACACTTTTTTCAAGTTTTGATTTCACAACCAGCCCACATCTTCATGAATAATTCATTTAAGCAACATCGTATACAGTTTAAAAGTCAGTTCAGGATCATTTCAACAGCAAAATTTATTTTAAAAAGTTTGCAATATTTATGAAATGAATTCTTCACAACATGTCTAAAGTCATTCATAATTTTGGAATTCACGGGATTTCAAACTGACCTCGAAGTCGTTTCAAAAATATTGCACATTTCACAACTTCCTTGCAGTGAAGATGACTCCTGGGAAAACGTCTGCAGAAGCTAAGGTAAAGCTCTCTCTTACCCAACCAAAAATTTGATTCTAACGGCGTAATGGCTCAAAGTTTCACATTATTTACGGAGATAAAGACATTTTATCCATAGATAATCTCTTTTGTCATCTTCTTTTCAAAACTTTTATAACGGCCTCGTGACTTTTCTGCCCCCGATACGTGACACTTACCACAACTTTCCCATCCTCAACCTTTTTCTCAACCGGAAACATTTTAAAATATTAGCTGGATGGAATTAAATGGCCATCGGGATTTCAAAGATGGCGAACGCGCCAAAAACTACATGATGACATCCTGAAGGAGATGGTAAATTCAGATCCTAGTGAAGCTATTGAAATATTATTACCGAAGATCTGCTATCCTCGTACACAGTTCAGGATCATTTTCACTGTATAGGGAGAGTGCACAGGCAAGAGGTTTGGGAAAGTTGGAAAAGTTTTACAGTGAAATTTTTCAAAAGAAGGAATCAAACAACTAGCTATACAGTGACAAAAGGAGTTAGACTGTAAATTTATTTCGTTGCCTGGTATTTCAGTTTTCTTTACTACGTAAATGTTTTCCGCTAACAACAAAAAATTTTGATTACATCTCGAACGTCCCACTCCCCCACTCGGAAAATTTTCCCTTTCGAAAAGGCTTTTCATTATTATCTTGATAGCCTTATTTATTAACTTCTGTGGCTTTTATATTGAAAATTATTATCTCTTCGCTTTGAGGATTATCTCATTAAATCCGCTTCACATCTTTCTTTCTTTCTTTCTTTTCCATAGACCCGCTCATCCCTGAGCCACCCCTGCCGCGGACGGCCACGGGGCCGCTTTCCTCCCGGGCACTCCGACAAAATCCGACGAACCAGACGTTCTGGGGGAAGTCTCTGAAAGTGCCCAAACCATCAGAGCATAGATTTCTCGATCCGGAGAAGAAGCGGCTGAAGACCCTCGCGAATGGCTGTGTTACGACACCTATCCAGTCTCGACACACCGGCCACCGCTCGGAGATGCCTTGTATCCGCTCCACATTCATCCAACAAAACCTTTTCATAAAGGAAAAAACGCAATTTTCCGGTTAAGCTTTCTAAGAAACTTGTGACGCTACTGCGCTTTCCTTGACACCAGGACAATTATTCAAGTTGAGTGCATAAGTGAACAGAAACGCAGTGACCAAAGTGCAGTCACTAACCAATAAAAAGAAATCGTCCTTGGACTTAAAGCGAACAAATATCGACAAAACGAAACCTGAGGTGAGTCACTTCCTCTTTTATCTCTCTAACAACCTGAGACTGTATATGTATACTTTATGCAGGTATGAGAAAAGGTTAAAGGAGTCAAGAAAAAGCGACGAAAGTCACGAAAACGTCGTTCCCGAGGAAATTACGCGCAAAGGCTAATATATCACGTTCGATGAACGCGTTATCGTTTCACGCAGCAGCAGCTTAAGGGTATATATACTCCCGGCATCCCTCGAAAACTTTCGAAATTTTCCTTTTTTTCCTTTCGAAAATAAACTTCAGTTTTATCTACTCCTCCCTCCTACCTCCGAAGAGTATCTTTGAGAGACAAGATCTTGACGTTAGTTTATGCGAAGCTTTCACACACGAAAGGAAAACTAACCCAATTACGAGAAGGTTCCGTTTTCTCGCAAACCGAAGCAAGGATGCGAGATAAACCGGGGAGCTGGAGGGGGGGTGGACTGAAGGGAAAAAAATTTGCAGGAGGAGAAAAAAAATCAGCAAAGCCTTTCTTCTTTCTCTTCCCTCTCTCCATCTGTGGTCCCATGTTCTCAACGATCAAATGTAATTTTCCTATTAAAGAACTTCGGATCGTATTGAATGACCTCGTATGGCCCCCTGGTCCCCCCTCACTCTCACTCTATCTCTCCGCCTTTTGTGGCCCCATTATTCGCAATTAAAGAAAAAGGGAAATCGCCCAAGGAAGATTTGTCGCCCAAATATGACGCATTTAAAATTCAAATTTTGTAAAGTTTCAGAGATACGAAGCGACCCCGAGCCGACTCTTCTGTTCTTCCACCACCCCGCCCCACCCTTCTACCCCAGTCCTCGTATTCATTTCCCCGGGTAAAGTCCCTTGCGATTACTTCTACCTCGAAAACCGTGGGAATCGCGACCACGGTTCACCCCGACACACAGTGACAACGAAACCTCAACTTCAAATGAATAAAACGAAGATACTGTCACACCGGAAATAACTATTATGATAATTATATTAATATAACTTTTTCCTCGAACGTTACTACGTTCTCAGTAATTGTGAGACAATGTCATTGTGATGATGTGATGCGTTACTTAATAATTCACAAATCTGTGAGAAAAAAATTGATTTTATATAAGATGACAGATTCACTTATAAAATTCAAATACCAAAATCTTTCTTTTTATAATTCATAATCCATTATATTCCGGAAAAGTATTAATAACTTGATTGAAATAAGTGTGCATTACTTATGAAATAAATTTACTACAGCGTGAAATTATGCTAGTGGACAGACAGTAATGGGGATCAAAATAATTATATAACAATAATATATTATGGTATCCTTCATGAATAACTATTAGTCTCGTTATTTTATAGCTTATTTATTTATTTACGAATCTAACTAATTACGTTACATAGGCGCCAGGGTATATTTTTATTTATTTATCTATATAAATTGATATATTGTGCCTTGTTACATCTACCCACCGGTGTAAATATTAATCGAGTTATATATTATACAGCTAGATATGGTATGAGTACTTTTATAGAAAGAAAATATGTACGCGAAAGGGTATTGTAACACACGAAACGGGCACACAATTAGAAAAATATATTATTTTGATATTATTATATAAATATATTTACCACCGCGTCAATTTATTTTTATTATTTTGTTTTCTAATTTGACTATGGTCACTTTGTACTATAACTACATGTCAAGTAAATAGTTGATGATAGTAACAATGACCTCACAATTCAACAAACAAATAAAAAAAATATACACAATCGTTACATAGAGTTATCGAGTAATTTCATACATTTAGTCCTCTGTCTTGTTGTAATTAATGGCAATATTGCTGGATTTTCAATTTTCCCTGGGTCCCGGGCAGCCGAATATTCCCTGGGCACAGAGGTACAGACCACAAGCTCTCACGATAGTCGCCTTTCTTATGAAAACCACAACTTAGCCTGGAAGCCTTTGATCAAATTTTCCCCGGGTAAACTGTTAATAAGAAAACATTGAAGAAGGAGAAGGAGGAATCGGTTCAAAGTTTTAAGTGGTGGGGAGGTGGGGGTAGGGGCAGTAGCAAGGGAGAAAGGACAATGCTTAGAGGGTTGAAAACTTTCCAGTTTCCATAAAAGTGTTGACAACAGGTGGGGTTAACGTCGAGGCTGACAACTTGCGGAGATAATCCCGTTGTGCAAAATTAACCGAAATCGTATTTCCGATTTCCCAGTCCCCCACCTCTCTTTCCCTTTCCGGCTCCCGGATAAAACGAAATGAGTTCCACGAGGGCAAAATGATTATTTAAAACCCGCGCTCTGCCCACCCCCAGCCGATTGTTCTTTGGAGGTCCATTCAATTCCTGGCTCTCATTAATCATCCTCGAATAGTAAATTTATTTCCTGGGGCTATTGACGGCACCCCAGAGTCCGAAAGACAATTGGAAGTTGGCCCACCTCGAAGCACATGGTTCAAAACAGCACAGCCTGGAATCAAGAACGCAAAGTTCTATTCAACACTATCACAGGGCAATCGCCTGAAAATGGCGTTCGACACATTCTGCGGAGGTGAGAGACAAGGTCAACCACATAAAATACGACTAACAAACAAACTAACTACAACAACAAAGACAACCAACTAACATAACTAAACCACCGAAAACGAACGCAGCCAAAAAATTAGTGTCTGAGCTCCTAGTAGACTTCAGTCAAAGGCAGCGGGGAGAGGAAGAAAGGACGCTCACCAAACCAAACCGGAATCCGTATCCAAAACCCTCACACAACCCTTCAACAGCAACAGCATTAAAAATTGTTTCAATTGAACGCTAATTTGCTCGAATTAATTTTATTTTTAACGCGCCACAGTGACGTAACACTACGTCGAACCACGTCCGATATTCTGACCGACACGACACGATCCACGAATCCACGACTTCGTTCCCGTTTTCCGAAAAGGGAAACCTGTCGTTTCCCAAAATCGGAGCGCCCCTTTGAATCCCCTTTTCGCGTGAGAAAAAGGAATTGAAAATTAAACATTCCCATGATGTTTACTCCCAAAAAGGACGCCATATTTGTTTAAACGGGTCATTAAAAGCGGGCACCTCGTTCCCGCACCTGTTAAAACACTTAAAAACACTCTTGACGCCTCACTTATACGGAACTACGGTATAAATGGCAGCCAGAATTTTCCAGAAATTTTTCCCAAATTCGTCCTCTTCCTTTCGAAACAGCACAAAAGGTTTTTCGGAGGAACGTATGACGCACGTGACGATTGTCGCCTTAGAATGCAAATGGTCCAGGGGATGGGAAACCCTGAGGGAGACTACAGATTATCTAATAAAACCGCAAAAAAAGGATTCTAGAAAATTTAAATTTTCTCTTTCATCTTTAGAAACTCATTATCACTCCATCGAACCGGATCTCGCTGTGATACGCTAATCCCTCGAATTGGAAGGCCTTTTGTCCTCGTTCGAAAAGGTTTTAAGGCTTTTAGAAAACGTTTTAATATGTTTGGATTACCTATGAAGTGAATTCCAATCTAAAGTGTGTATTATTTATGAAATGAGGCTTTCTGAAACTGGGTGATTTTGGACAAAATCCTTCGATGAAGGCTTTCATTGTTCGTCATCAATGACGTTGCAAATGAATTCATTCGAAAGTGTGCAATATTTTGAAATGAACTCTTCAATAAAGTGTACAGTATTTCAAGGAATTGTGCAATATTTATGAAATTAATACTCCAAGACCATGTGCATTATTTCTTAAATGAATTTATAGGGAATGACCTTTCTTAAAAAGTGTGCAACATTTATGAAATCAATTCTCCAGAAGAATTTGGAGTATTCAGAATATCACTGTTAATAACTCGTTCGTGCGAACTACCCCAAAGTCTTTGGTATAGTAAGTCGAAGAGTCACGTTAGCCCACGACCCACCGGTGGCGCCTGAATCCCAGGTTGGAAGTGACGGTTCTATACAGATCTTCAACATTGAAATAGGAAGTCTTACTTCCGACTATAACGTCACGCGCGGCCACTTCTCCAACAATTTTCTTTATTGTTCGCTGATTACATAAAAGCAATAAAACTGTTGTCATTGAATTAAACAGGTACAAAGTTTGATATCAAGACAATAAAAAAATCACTTTGAACGGAAATTCAAAATAATAAAAATCCTCGAGTCGGAACATCTGCTAAAAGCACTAAAAAGGACAAGACAAACTTCGTGTTGCGAAAGAGAGAAGACACGCTTGAGATGTCAACTTAATAAAGAACATTCTCACCTTTCCCTCAAGTGCTTGGTCATGAATCCTAATCTCAAAGATTTAAAACCTTCCACCTCGAATCCTTGAAAGGGTCATCCTTCATCCCCTTCACGGCCTTCGTGGGATTTCCAGCTTCTATAAAATAGACTGTTACCGCAAAGTCTTCTCCTGACATAGGATACAGGGAAACAGAAAGTGCTAACGTTAGCCAACAACAGAGAAATTCTTTGGTTAGATTTTGAGAACAGGCAGGTAAGAGAAAAATGAGGAAGCTCCTACTGTGACCCTAGTGTCCCAAATAAGACCTTAAAATAAGTTTATGTTACGGTAAAAGTGATAAATCGAATGCACATATATAATTCCCGGCGATGATTTATAACCATCAACTGGGCTTGGTAAAAGTGACATATTACTGAGTATTCATCACATTTACCGGCTATTTTATCAAATATACAACTTGAAATTGGGAATTTAGTAAAATTTTGCTCAAATTCTTGGTTTCACTCACTTTTCTAACTGAAACAATCCAGGCGGGTGTGCTTGCCAATAACAGTAAGTGAAATTCCCAACAAAAAGAAGCCAATACAAAAGATGAAGAAGTGACAGTAGCCAAAAATCTGAGCAAATTTTTATCAAACTCCCCATTACGAGTTGGATATTTTATAAACAAACCGGTAAATGTGATCAATACTCGATTAATCGCTCTGCTCCTCAGTGGGACCATATATCAGTTAGAGAACTCCTGCAATTCGACATAAACAACACAGGTGGCCAACATACTGGCTCACTTCCAGAACTTCCTTTGCCTCCATTAATAGTCCCCTGGTGCAGTGCACATTGTCTCCCCAATAAGTAGTCACGGACTACACTACTGTAAATATTTATTTTGTTTATTTGTTTATTCTCTTCATTGAAGTATGTGCTTATCTATTGCTTTAGTACATACTTAGTTAACTGCTTCTGCTCCTGAAGAAGGGTAATACATTAGAAAGATAAGCCATGAAATATACTATCTAATAATATAAATCATTCAGATACTGAGGTGCAATATCACGCAAATCGATTCCAACGAAATATATTCAATGCAACGCAGACTAACAGAAACTAAACAATTTAGGACAAAAACCAACTCGATTATCTTCTTTCCCGATCGTCAACTTCCTACTCGCATAAAAAAAGGGCTCATTTATATTCGCACGTCTTCAAACTCCCACTAGAAAAACGATTCCCAGTTGCCAAAAACAGAATAGAAAACGACAGAGAGAAAGGGAGATTGGATCGAGTTAGTCGCGAATGACGCAGACACATTTCCCATCGATTTAAATAAATTTCATATGCGAGCAACTCGATGAAGAAGAATATTCGAAGGGATTTCCTAAGAATATATTCAATATCAGTACATGTTGGTTTCCGGAAATGGAAAGATGGAGTAGAGAAGGATGTGGAGGGAGGAGTAGAATTTCAAATTTCCCTGCTGAATAGAAATCCCGATGCGACCCACCCCTTACCGCCAAAACTCCAACCCCCATCTCAAAAATCTGTTTAATTTTTCTTAGGCTTCCATATTGAATCTCCAAAACGGCCAACTCAATTTGAAAATGCATTATGACTCCGCGGACCGTATATAAAATTATATATGTTCATAATAACGTGGCAGATCTCAACACCGGGTTTTTATAAAATCGAGGAATGCGTGTCTGAACACTTATATATCTACACCTTTCCTCAATACTCTTGTTCTGTCCTTATACTAAATTCACATATCACACAGCTAAATTTGTATACAAAACAATTTTGGCTATGAAAAAGTAAATTCAATAAAATCGCATAACTCAGGGGTCGGCAACGTGCGGTCCGACAAAGCACCAGTATAATTTTTTAAAAAACCAAAACACTTTGACCGTGAGCGTGTAAACTATTTTCCTTAATATTTTATATATTTATACATATACACTACATATTTATATAATGTGCGGTCCGTATAACCAATTTCACTTCGAAAATGGTTGCCGACCCCTACCACAACTAATAAACCAAAGATCGGTTTTGTACTGAAAATCGCACAAAAAAGTTTGTCATTAATGAACTTGTATAATCAACTTATCGTTGTTGAACGTAAGTGAATAAATATAAGTATATATAATAATAGCTAACCTCACACATACAAATATAGTCGTTATTAATAGTACTCCACGACAAGAGTGGTCAAACTATCTAGCGGGCCATTTTGAAATTGGATCACAACTCTGCGGGTTGTATACAAAATTATATTGTATAGGCCACTCTTATATTAAATTTAGAATCACTATAAACATTTTTGATAAATTTGACTGAAGGGATATTTATTTCTCTACTCTTTGGAAAATCTTTGTCAATTTGGGTGTTTGCAGATTGGGGGTCCGAATCATTCGAGTGACCATCCACTCTAGGTCTCCACCATCACCATGGACTCTAAGTCCATTTTAAGAACACAGTCTTTCTATTACTTCACAAAATAGCCCCCAACCCCCAAATTAATAGAAGAAAAAGAACCTAATTCATGAATATTCATTCAAAATGTAAAAAGGCTCACCCCCCACGAGTTCGGCTTGGCAAAAAATCAAATCGAGCTTTTACCCGATACCAACCAAAAATTTCCAACAAGGCCCTCACCCCCAACAACAGTCTTCTTCCATCTCGTCCTTAAGTCTTCAACGCCCCACCGCCTACTTCCAAAACTTCGGGCAACAAGTTTCCAACGAAACCTTTTTTAATGACTTTTCTCCCGAGACTTTTTTCTTTAAGACCCGATTCCCGGAAAACTTTTCCTTTTTTGTGTGAGGAGGGAGGAAGAGGAGGAGATGAAGAAAAGGAGAAAATGATAATTTACTTTATAACACCATGATTCAGAAGTTCGGGGAGGACCGAAAACGACATCGAACGACCCGAAACTTTTTTCCTTCCTTTTAGCTCATCCTTTCCCAAAGCCATTACTCCCACATTAACGGTTGCGAAGCCCGCAATTTTCGACATGGCCGTTGCCGTTGTCGATTTCTCGAGATAATAATGCCAAATCACGATTGTGAGAATCCTTTCCCGTTTCCGTTAGTCCCATTAAAAGAAAGAGGCATCCGAGGCAGGATGCCATGCCATGTCATTTTCATTGTTTAATAAAATAATTAAAATGGTAAATTGGTATTGTCCTGGGAAGATGTGGGAGGGACGCGGGGGGAGGGAGGGTCAAAAAATAACAGAAAGAAAGAACATCGAACGACCCGCCATGTTTTTTTTTGTGTTCGGTCTAAAAGCCTAATTTCACGGTTTCGACGACTTTTACAAGCACTTTATTGAAATGTAAATAAACCGAACATTGAAAATTACCACGCGGACGAATACATTTTGCCTTGACCTTTGAGGGGAACCCGGCTTGGTCCGTGGTACCTTCGCCTCTTCCGGCTCTCGCCATTTTTGGCTTTCTAACGGGGGTTTCCTATCTCGGTTCCTACAGGTTAATTAGAATCGATTTCATCGTCAAATTAGATTTTGATTCGGTAACCTTTTCCGTAGAAAGCTTAATGGTATACCCATCACACCACTCTGACATTTTCCAAACTGACCCCCCCCACACACTTACTCCTCCTCCCAAGGGTCAAATTTTTCTTATACTCTTCTTCTTCATCATTTTTAATTAACTACAGTCGGAAATCACTGCACCAAATTATTTAATAAATTTGACAGATTTATGCCGTCGTTTATTTTGATTGGTTTTTATGACGACTTGTTATGTTCTACTATAAAAATAAATAAATAAACAAACAGAATTTAAATTATTTAAATGAAACCCGCTTTCCGACTAGGTCAAGGACGTGATCATACAGAATCGGTTTAACAAACTCGATACAGTTTTTATTTTATCGAAATTTAGCAGACGAAACGAAATAAGCAAAAATTATAATAACAATAACCGTTATAGGGTCTTAGGCGAGAGGTCAGAGTTTTGGTTTGTTTATTTAAAGAACATTTTCTAATTTCTTTTAGTATAATCTTATGATTATTGTGATTACGGTATAATTTTATATGTTTGAATTTATATCTCATCAAATAGAGATAAGATTTTTATTACCTCTAACACCAATATCGAACTAGATTGAATTTTCAGCTGATTGAACGTTGTGGGAACAGAACAACTCTACTTTCAAAATATTGCACACATTTTCTTATAGAGCTCATTTCATACAAATTGCAGTATTTATGAAATGGATTTCTCACATTAGTTTAAAGACTTTCTAAACAAATTTATTTCATAAGTTTTGCATATTTATTTCAGAACTGGCGTACACTTTACTGAATACTTCATTTTATAAATAATGCACAATTTCCATCATTTCTGACAAAAGTGAACAAACACCTGTCCTCGACAGTAACAGTCTACGAAACTCCAAAGCACGAAGAAGTAAAATAAGCCAAGCGTCTGAGCAAACTCTTACTAAATTCATCATCACAAGTACAAGCCACAGACTGAAATGTGGCCTAATTTCCTCTGAATCCCACAATATTCCAAAACCAATTTTAATCATAGCATCATAACATATACGTTACGGTTAAAGTGATAAATTAGGTGAATATATATTTTTCCCGACCATTGTTCAAAATCACCAACTAACCTTGGTAAAAGTGGCGAATTATTGAATGTTTATCAATCAGTTTACAATGCATCCAACTTTTACTAAATTTCCCCTAACAACACCTTACGTATTTTATAAACTAGCCGGTAAATGTGATAATTATTAATAACTTGTCACTTCTATCAGGCTTAGTTGTTGATTATGAACAATTGCCTGGTATTATATTTACATGCATTGGAATTTTGGGCCAGGGAAGATCGGGACTACTAAAATTAGCCCCCCTAGGGACAGGGTACCTGGGCAAGTTTGTCTTATTGGCTTCTCTCAAGAACTGTGCAAAGTTCTAGCTGAACAGCAGAGATTTTTCTTCCTCTTCTCATGTTTTTGTATTTTGTTTTCGTCTTCTGTCTTTTAGTGTTCATTTCGAAGATAGATCGAAGAAGGGCAATATCAAAAAATTGTTGTGTTATATTATTAATTTATAAAAATTCCTTCGAATTATCACTTTTACCGTAACACATCAATATAGCGTGATGTAAACAAAGTTAATTAATAAGCGTTCTATAAACTAAACCAGTATCGCGAGACGAGGATTTGAACTCGGGACTATAACTTCTTAGTCTGGCACTTAAACCACTACACCACAAATCCTCCAACATCTTAAATGTCCTCGGACTTTCACTATAAAATAAACGCATCACGTGTGCACTATTAATGAAATAAAACTCTCCCAAAGAGCTCACTTTTGTATACACTGCACTTCATCCAAATCTTAAGAAAAAAGAACCAAAAACACAAAGAATGAAGAACAAAAAGGGTGTGTCAATATGAGCAATTAATCTCAATTCAACGACAATATCGATTTCCAAATTTGTTGAAAACCGACGTTTTTCAAAATCATGATGTTGAAATAATTTAAAATTCCCTCGAAAGGAATAATTTTTAGATATACACAAACTCGACTCTTCCAATCCCCACCGAGAAAAAAATTCGTCCAGCTTGTGCCAGAGACGAATTTGAATAATAATAATAAAAAAAAGGGAATAGAAAGAAAGAAAAAAGGAAGAACAGAATCGAGGTCAACGAATAATAAAAGTCGAAACGTCGATAAAAATCAAATAGAAAGCTGGGAATTCCTGACTACACACAAAAAAAACCGGAGGAAGTAGAGAAAAAGAATAAAAAGGGAGCGGAAACACAAATATAGAAACTCAAAACTTGTAACTCAACTCCCTTAAGTAAATAAAAATAATAAAAAAAAGGATCGATAACAAAAAGGGAAAATCCTTCCAAAGAAAATAGGAGAAAGTTCAGCGTCCTCCTGTACCCCTCCCCCCAAACCAAAATCTCAAAAAACACAAATCAATACAAATTAATTAATTAACAAAGGATCATCACACAGAGAAAGGTTAAAACGAATCCCCGGGCGTTAAGCAGTGTATATTCTAAAAAAGGGAAGAAGTATAATTAAGCTCACTAAAGAAGAAAACGCGGAAAACCCAGCCGAAGCCAGTTTCCCAAAAAGCTCAACAAATCTAAAGCCCGAGGCGTCCAAGGAAACAAACGTAAAACAAAAGACAAAGCCTCGTCCTCCTTCATCTCTCTCTCTCTCTCAAGACAGAATAAGGCTAAAGATAGGCACGTGTCAGCGAGAAAGGGAAAACGGAGGAGAGGGGCGGGGGGGTAGAAATACAAACAGGACAAAATTTCCTGAAATTCAGAGCCGGATTCCAAGCGCTTTAATTACTTTTATTATCGAAAGCGTTTTTTAAAGTCCAATACCTTTGGAGAGAAAACGGATGGAATGGAGGAAAGGAATGGAAGGAGGAAGAAGAGAGAGAAGAAAGGGAGCACGGTAGCGGTTCTTTGAAAATCACAAAGGCCCAACTCGAGCGTAGTCGATTTCCTCGCTTTTCATCATCGCCCAAGTTTTTCAAAAAAAGCCTTTTCTCAAAGAGCCCTTCCTTTCCTCTTATTTTTAAATGTCAGTTTCCTCCTTTTATCCGTTAAACTAAGACAGTCTTGAGCTTTCTTCCAAAACCAATTTGAGCTTAATCAATTATCAAACCCCTCGACGACGGAAAAAGTTCAAACAGAGTCAAGAAAGTCACGACCGAACACCTCCCAACATCACCTTCTACTACAAACTACTACTAATCCAAACTCAAACACTGGAAAAGACACGTTCCAAGTGGTCATCACTACACCCGATACACAAAATCTATCCTCCACCATAATTTGACACATTATTTTGACCCATAGTCCATTTTGTCCATTATTTTGAACCACTTATTTTGAAAGTGAACTTAGTTCGTCTTTTTCTTGTTTTCAGACTGTGGTGACCATATAAAAAACGTCGTAGCTACATGAGGAATTAACAGGCTTTATGACACGCGGAATCCTGCACGTAGTCAATCGAATGTTCTGGAAAAAGCGATAATATAAATAGAACTCGGAACCTATTACGTTAGTCAGTTCTGTACCAACACTCGGCAACAGCTCAAACAATTACGAAACGATGGCGCGAATTTTAATAATAATATAAATATTTTTATTTCAATATATATATAATTTGCTAGTTGGAAATGTCACTCTCTCTCCCCATCTCGTCTTCTTCTTTTCTTCTCTCTCTCTTTCTTTTTCCCTCGAGTGTTTTCAATCAACAAACCACCCAAATCCGACAGATATTTAAAGGTTAGGGTTTAGTCTCTTAAAAAAAAACTCTGATGTCATTGTAAGACTACTGCCGATCGATATCAATAATATATAACCAAGTGGTTACCAAACTTACTTGACCTATGGATCCCTTTTAATAGTCAAAACTTATCCCAGCCCCATAGTGAAGTGAGCCTCCTTGGCCTTTACATTATACAACCAAACTAAACACTACAATACTGTAACATACAAACCAAAAACGAAGAAGCAAAGAAGTTCACGACAAACATTAACACTTACAAACTACCTAAAATCTAAACAACTATCTGATTTTATATATAATAAATATTAAAAATTTTACAAAGCATTTTGCTGAAGAAGTATTTACTGAAAGTATAACTTAATTCACTCACAAAAGGTATTATTACATTGATCAGCACTTAATCAACATACTGTAATCCATAGCGGTAAAAACTGACTGAAAACCCCAAAAAACTAATTATTAGTAGTCAGTTTTTACAGTTTCTTGAGGAAAAGGGAAAAATTGTAGTTTAATTTCCCGGAAATACTAAGATTACATTTTTAAGATTAGTATGAAAGCGAAAAAGTCCTGGAATACCAATATTAAAGGAATTTAAAAATTACTGTAAATTGGAAATTTTAGTAAATAAAAGCTAGCTTGGGGTCAGCAACTATTTGTTAAGTACCCACCTATATTTATATATACTATTCACGACGTATAAATCCATACTATTTCATTTTTGTTATTAAACTAAATTTTTTAATTTTTATTATAAAATAAATTTATAAAAATCACAATTTTATATTAAACCTTACATGGACCCCCAAATCAATTATAATAATTCACAAACCTCCTGACTGATACAGGAGATCCCTACGGGGTCTGTAGTGACCTTTGGAAACCACTGACACAACCTAACGAAGAGTTTGCGTGTAACAAGTCAAAATTCTTTGATGTCCTTGAGCAGCGAAACATAAATAACTGTCAAGTGGTCGTTGTTTCAACAATGGAATAGTGAAAATAGGTCAACTACTGTCCTCACACTATATATTCCATCGCATCCTTATCTTCTCTTCCCTCCCTGCCCAAAAAAAATTTTTTTCAGAGAAGTTTTCAAAAATGAAATATTAATTCCCAAGTGGGAAGGGGGGGGGGAGAAAAAGTTACCAGAAATAAAGTTACCAGAAGAGGAAGGAGAGAGATCACTTTCAAAATGAACGACCCATACATATACATGTAATGAAACTGAGGTATATACTCATATATACACAGTTTGGGTTCGTGGAGAGTTGGGCTCATCTCTACTTCCTAATCGTATTAGGGAACCATTCCAGACATTTCCGTACCCTCTCTCCCAATTCCGCTATAGTGTTTCAGTTCTCTCTCTCCCTCTGACTCGTCTTCATCTTTTCTCTTCACTCTTTCTTTCTCTTTTTCTGCCTTTTGTCTTTGTCTTTCTCTTTCTCTCTCATGTTTCTCATTTCTCCTCTTTTTCTCTCTCCTTTGTTGGCTCCATTTGTCAGTGGTTCAGTGTGTGTTTCCACGTGCTACTGCAGTGGTCGCACTCGCTGGTGTCCCGTTTTTTTGATCCTGTGAAGGGAATTAAACACCCATGTCCTGTTAGAATCTGGGTCGTGTGGTAATTCACTTCACTGTTTTTCCGACTTAGCCATCCTTCGAGGTGTGTTAGGATGGCGACGACAGTTGGTTTGTCAGAGTCTTTGGAGTGCTCTAGTTCCTGTCTCCATTTCTTGCAGATTATTTCCTGCGTTAATCTTCTTAAGTGACCTTTCTCTCTCGTGTTTCTCATTTCTCCTCTTTTTTCTCTCTCTTTCGTCTTTCTCTCTCGCCTCTCCCTTGATTTAAATTTAAAACGTTAAACATTTTAATTCAAAACGTATTCTCTTCGCTTTTCCGACCAAAACAAAGCTCATCCATCAACATTTACACGAGTATGCATTTTGTATAAAAGCCACCCTTCACACACACAAAAAGCTTTTTTTTAATTTCGGGCTTTGATTTCCTGTCCCTTTGTAAAAAAACCAGTACAGAGAGAGAGATAGAGACAGATAGAGAGAGTGAAATGAGAAGAGGATGAGTGGGAGGCAAGAGAGAGAGAGAAGCTTTCGTCTATTGTGGATTTTTACCGGACTATAAATAACGGTTTATTCCATGAACGAAATCATCTTTCCAGCGGAACGTGTTTCAACTAAAAATTAAAAATTCCACGAAAATAATTGAGCCACAAAATTCCGTGGGATGTTATATATTTGAATTTCAAACATATTTAAATATACTTTTCTAAAAAGAATTATTTTCGAGTTTTTAGTCCCCAAAGGGGTCATCAACCGGCTCCTAGGAGCTAAGGGACTACGTCACAACCGGAATGAAATTTATACGTCGTAAAAGGAAAAACAGGGAACGTGTGGTGTTAAATTTGAGAAATATTTCCTTTTTCACTTTCTTTGCTGTAGGCAAAAGCTTTCTAGAACCCCACCCCCTCACCCCTTTGACTCTTCTCCGATACTCTCAAATATCGGCTTTGTGATATATCGGCTCTCCTTCGACGAAATTTCCAAACAAATTGCCTTCTGATTCTTTCATCCTTCCTCCGGATTGGTAAAACTGTCTCAGGTCTCATCCTCCCTCTCTCTCCGGATTTCTTTTTCCAATCGGGATTTATTCTAATCCTACGATTCAATCTTAAGACGAAAAGTGAATTTCTTATCAAACTTAATAATCCTCTCACGAAATGGATGGAAAAACTGAAAGCTCCTCCGGAAGACAACGTAGAAATCCCTTCGAGACATCGTTTCATCAACTTCGATCCACCAATCAGAAACATCTGTCAACCACCACCCCCAAAATGGAACCTCCAGGACGTAATTTCGGAGGAAAATGCAGCAACAACAAAAAATTCTCTCCTTCCCCCAAAACATTGACGTTCTTAATTATTCAGCCATTTGCAATTCAAGCACCCGAAGGTTTCCCTTTACCCCCCGCTGCCGCCACCACCTCCTCTCTGAGGGAGAAATCCCAGTCGTCGTCATCGGTTAACTCAAACTGTCCTTAATCACGACAGCGTAAGGTTCTCGAATGAACCTTTTCCAAAAGGTTAACAGTCAAAACTTAAACAGCTAATTTGGTATTTCCTTCGAAAACTGTTTCCCACCGTCACACGTTTCCCACAGCTTTGGGAAGGGGGAGAGGGAAGCGAGCAAAACCCAAAATTACTCGACAACAAACTTTTTCGATTTTTCCAAAAACGACTCATTTAAACCTGAGTAAACCAAAAAAAAATCCGAACGTTTTGAACTGGAACACTTTGTCCACAGGAGGGATGGCCTTAACTTTCAAATTTGGACTCTTTCCAAATACCGCGACCAATTTAGTACCAAAAAAAAAGTTTCAGCTTTGTTTGCAGCTTTGTCTCCGGCCAACAGAGCTCTCCGAATACCTGGAGAGTCCAAATCGAAAACAAAATCTGAAAATAAGGAGTCACGGAGGTCATGATGATCATTTATCCGATAACGACCTCCAAAAAAAAAATTTTTTTTCAGTCACTTAAGATGTAATCAACCGTCACCCTGCGCCTTCCAAAACGACAAAATTATTGCGGTCAAACCAGCCTGAGATGTGTTCTCGCGATTTGTTTAAAAACACCGACGACTATCAACTTTCGATCCAACTTCCCGGAAAGGCAAATCGAGTGATTATCGCGAACCTGGATTTAAATAATAAACAAACAGAAATTGCAGTGATTCCTGAACAAGAAACACTTTCCGGTGTTTGGAAGATTAATAAAGAAAGGGAAAGGAGAAGCATTGAAACTACGGGGAAAAACAGACAGACAGATATCCAGCATTCAATACTAAATACCAAATATCACTAAGAAATTCCTCAACCTTTATGCTATAAAAATGAACCGGGCAAATTATACTCTAATTCGTTCTGAAAGCTCTTTTATATATATATATATTTTAATATACATAAGCAAGACCATCACTGATTGCTGCCAAATCCAAAGGAATGTAAGAGACAAACGAGCTCCTTTATACTTCCTATTTCTTCAAGAATATATAGCTTTTGCTCTATCAGTGGTATTCACCCAACCTCTGATATCATTATAATCCATAATATACAAACTAGCAAACATCTCAGCGTCAAGGTAAGGTCCTGGTGACTGAAAATATTTATTTTAAAACATTTATCAGTCTAATGTGTCCTCAGAAATCATTCTTCTAGTCTATTCTATAAACTGGATCAAAAGAAATACTCTGTTATCCATTTTTTTGAGTTTACACAATCATCAGGTTATATACTCATTGCTATCTTCTAATATGCAACACCGTATACTGAGTAAAGTGAGCCTCACATCCCTCAGGAGTCGTCTATTACGAAACCAAAGTCTCAGAACATTATCGGAAAGTTCGGCCCGATAATGTTACAGCAAGTTTGAATTTCAACCAGGTGGTTTTGACCTTTAAGATGAGTCTAGCTTTAGGCGACCATACTTAATCTACGACTATACTGTCAGGATGATGTTAAAGTATGAACTCTTCTTCGACAACATCGAATACACTGACACGACGTCGAAACGTAGAGAACTTTCCGGTAGACTTAATATATTAATATAATACATGAATTTGAATAAATAAAACCACACTAAGTTGGCTGAAGTGGTTTTTGGGTCCAAAACGAATTTTATAATTTAGGTCAATCTGATACAAGCATATATGCTCGAACCCGAGGCGAGGATGAGACGCAAAAGAGCACGCACACACAAAAAAAGGGCGAAAACTAACTTTAATTGAAGTTTGTTGCCGCAGACGCAATGTTCCTCTAAAATGGGAATTTCTTCTCGACAGAATTTATCGCACAACTGGGAATAATTAAAAGTCAAAGCTGTGGAAAGAGAAAATGTGCAAAAAGAAGGAAGAAACTGAAATAAGAACCCGCAGACAAAGGATGTCAAACAGCAAAAACCCCCGCCAAACAAAACGCCAACCTCACGGTAATAAGACATTAAATATATATATACACAAAAAATGGCGGATGAATTATAACAAAGACTAAAATCCAAACATCTGTGCAAGTTTTCCCTCCTCCTCTTGCTCATCTTTATAATAGCGGATATTAAAAATGCTCAAATACAAAACCTCTCCAGCAGAAAATTGAAGTTATTAAAAAGAGAAAGAAAGAAAGAAAAAAGTTAGTCGAGTACAAGAGCTCTCAAAAAGGACTTAACTTCTTCCTAAAAATTTTTCAGGCCCTCAATCAACTCTCTCCCATCTCCGAACACATACAACACTCACTCGCTAACAAACATTCTACGAACGGCTTCCTCTCAAGTGCTTTCAAATGCGGATTATCATCTTCACACACACACAAAACATCCGAGTTGGAGTGGACACCATCATGCACGCTAAATAAAAAGGAAAAAAACCGTTGGAAACCTAAAATAGTTCAAAAGCCTTCAGGCTACGGGATGAGGAGGAGGAGGAGGAGGTGAGGGAGGGATATGTAGAGAAATAGAAAAAAATTTAGCCGACGCAAATTAAAAAAGCATCACGAGATCGCATAACTTTATCTCTCCACAATGAAACACGAAGTTGACCATAAAAAGATGTCCGATGGGGATTCCTTCAGGGTAGGTGGAGTTTACAACACAGAGATAACTTCTTGTGACACGACATGGAGAAACCCAAACCTGACTTGTGCACATATCACTAAAACGACCGAAGTAGGTCAAGTAGGGCTTTTGAAAGTATAAGTCGTAATTTTTATATCGCAGCGAAATTGGCCTTCATCGCTTTTCTTGTTTTGTGTCCGAGAAAAATTCGTCACCTGCAATAACTACCTCCAATGGGTCAAACGACGTCATAGTTAATTACAGACACTTTTAAAGTTTATGGCTTAATCTCAGAACATGAAAATAACTCAAAAAGTGACAATGATGCAGATGAGTAATGTGGACTTCCCACGAAACTGTATAGATCAAATCACTCCACACTCACAGTTTATTAAACTAAAAGAAATATAGTTATAGATGGTTATAGTTACAGTTGAGTTTTTAATCCCGTTTTCTCTCTTTTTGAGTACACGAAGACGGCTTTTCCAAGTTCATTGGTTTTGTACCAAAAAGTTCTGTCCGTTTTTGGAATAATACAAAAGTATAACTTTTTTATACCTTAAATAATTTTTATCGAATAATACAATTGCTATCCGTATTTATGGCTAGTGTATCGACAATGTCCGACGCTGTCAAAAAGTATTTATACTCTAACATGATCTTGACAGTATCGTAGTCGATTAAATATGGCCGCCTAAAGCTACACTCATCTTAAAGGTCAAAATCACCTGGTTGAAATTTCTCGAACCATCTTCTACAAGCTTTATCCGAAACTGTACCTTCATACAAGACGTTAGACAGATATAACTCACTACAAAACTCCTTCTATATCATTTCTTCCTTATTGGAACTCATACGAAATACAGTGGCTAAAATGAACTTCATACCTCTCAATCAGCAATCCGTTTAATATTGATACTAACGTAAATCATCTTCGTTAGTTCATTTACTAGGTTAGTATGTATACTGTACAGACGATAAAACGAGAGAACCAAAAAAGCTTCAAATGAATATACGCAAACGTGTGTCAAACTTGATGTTACATTGGAAAGAACTTTACGGTAGACCAAATATTTCACCGTACTAAGGTGTTAGTGCTCGCCAGGCACAGATCATTTTTTCACATTCTTCAGGAGAACAAAAGTAAAATAGCTAAGTAAATACTTAGTGCAATACACAAATAGAGAGATAAGCTCCTACTTCAATAAAATAAATAAACAAAAAGCTTCCAACAAGTAGATAAATATTTGAGATATACAAGACAATTTCGAATGGACACAGAAAACCGGAAAAATATTACAGAATGAACAAAGTCATAAATAAATAAAGATACAATACACTACTATAAAAGTAAACAAACAAATAAATAAATAATCTTAGTATTAATAATCTAATTACGCCCTTACAAATACCTAGCTTTTTCACAAACTAGCTAAGCAAAAGTTTAGGCATTATATAATGAAGCAACAAGAGAGATTTCTAGACAGAAATATATGATCCAGACAGAAGAGTTTCAACTTGAGAAAGAACAAGGGCATCCAGAAATAGCAAAATCGATACGAAAAACAGTGCCAATTAAGACAAAAATGTTTCGTATAAAAATAGATGTGTATACGAACTGTTTTTTAATTTAAAAATTTATAACAAGGCCCCAATCCACCCCTCTGCGGTTTTAACCAGTATACATCAAATCTAGGTCATTTTAGTGATACGGGAGATGTAAAGGGCACAACACACATTTGTGGTACCCTACCACAAAACAGTTCCCTCCTCACCGCCTACGGTCTACTTCGATTCCCGTTTCTGGAGTGGCCCAACACATAAGGTTGACAAGTATAAAAGTTGGAGAGACAGTCCAATTTATATTTGACATTAGAAACGGAAGGAGTATAACGACTTTTAAGACCCAAAAGAGCATTTAAGCCCTTCAAGGTCTTACATAACACGATAATGAAAGATTCGAATAACTTCCGACTACCATCATCCTAACCATTTCCGCTTTGTTAAAAACGACGAGTTTCAAAACTTCAAATTCTGTCCCAGAGCAACGACTTATAAGAAAATTTTCCGACGACCGGATAAAGTCTTTCTCGAGCTGATGATAAATAATCTTGAATTATTCTCCCATCTTTGTTTCATTTTTGTTTTAATTCTTCACCGCAATCAGGTTTGTCAAGTTCCTCGACCATCATGAGAAAAACTTGTAAATTCCATAATCCCAACTGTTCCGACGAATTTTCAAATGCGCGATCATTTCTATTTTTATTTCTCACCATAATCGTCGGAATATTAATTACGACTTTTTTTTCTCTTTCATTTTATCTTCTGACACGTACCCACTGCTTGAACTCGAGTACTTGCCCTGACCGTTTTCGGAGAAGAGTTGAAAGAAAAAAAATCGGAAATCGTCTCAAACTCTAATCTTGACTTCTGTCGGAAGATTATTACCCTTACAGACCCATATACCTCATCAACTTCTTATTTTGCTTACCCCAACAGAAATTTTCCAAGGACAGAACCAGATCCCAAAACAAGCCCTCGACTGAAATCCACAAAGATGTGGAGGCGAACAGTCGAAGAAGCTGGCTGCAGGAAGGAAAACAGCCCTCAATCGAGTCCGATGGCGGACCCTTGTATATGCCACAGAGGCGTAAAAGGACTTATTGTATAAGTATAACTTTATATCAAAGAGGGTTAGTCCCAGTCGGGTTCTCTACCAAACCCGGATTCTTAATCTATCGATCCTAATGATTGAAATTCGGAAGTCGTCAGGGTTGTAGTCTTTGTGTAGTTAATTAATTTTATTCTTGTGACCCACATCAATTATTAAATTACACTACTTCCGTCCCAAATTAGTTGCTACATTTAAATATTAGGTTTACCAGAAAGTATTGGTTCTCTCGAATTATTTGTGAAAAAGCTAGGTAGTTTTAAGGGCGTAATTATTATAAGGAGATTTTGACATTTCTGATGAGCTCCATTCTGGGCAGCCATCTTTAATCGACGACTATACTGTCAAGACCATGTTAGAGTATAAACCCATTTTTGAAAGCATTGAATATTGCCGATACAAATAAGTCATAAATAAAGTTGGCAATAATATTATTTAAGGTGTGACCTATTATACTCTGGTATTATACTATTTTAAAAGCAGACAGAACTTTTCGGTAGACCTAATACTTTTGTACTGTTAATGAATAGTATAATTTTGTTTCAATATCTATCAGAGACTTTAGGTTGAGGTTAGTTATGGTATCGATTAAGATAAACTAGCTTGTCAAGTAGTCCTTCATTAGGTACAGAATCCCTCCCAAATTAGCTTCAAAATGTTGTTTAGAGAAAATTTGTCTCAAAGTAAACACTACTGTCGTGGACGGACTACCTAGGCAACATAAGTACAAGCCGTATGGCCCGTAAATGTATGTGACAAATTCCTTCCCTAACGATCACTGTGTCGATTTGATTTTTCTTTGTCTTCTAACAAGACTCGAAAACCTTTTTAGCAAGTTTTCTATCCTTCAGAAATCTACTTCAGGTTGTTAGCAAAAATATTTTTTAACGATATAATAAAAAAAAATGGCCTTCGATTGAAGTACACGATTGCAAAAATGATTGCTATATCTACGTATATCCAAACAATCGCGACTTCAAAATTCAAAAGTCACGACAACCTCCTACAACAAAAACCCAAACCATAAATAAATAAAACTACAATTTTGTTTATTCTTCTTTCATCCCCGTAATTACTTTTCCGGATTTATGGTAACTCCAAAAAAATTTATTTCAAACTGGAAACTTTTCGAAACCAAGTCTTCCTCCCTTCCCCCTCCTCCAACCAACCTTCGCTCCCGGAAAAACTTGCAGACAAGTTTAAAACCGAATTAGCAAACATTTGTCGGGAAAATGGACTTTACGAGAAACCCCAAAAAATGTCGTCTTCCCTTCCATTCTACTTCTCGACGGTTTTCCATCATCCTCCTTGTTTTTTGTGTTGACGACACTCTCATACGTGTCTTCTTTCTCGTCCTCTCCTCCTGCCTCCTTACCCTCTCCTCCCGTATCTCTTTTTATCTTTATGTCTTATTCCTCCGTTCCGCGGAAGATTTGTGACGTTGTTACAACATCTCTCTAGCTGACACATACTCCTATACGTTTTCTTTTAATATTTTTCCCCCGCATACATGTTTTTGGGGCCGGGGGGTTAACTTTGAAAATTCTCAAAACGATTGTTAAGCACAAGACCCGTCGCGGTTACCTTGTCACCGTTTCGCGCCACAGGAAAACGTAATATCAACGTTTCGAGGAAAATGTATGGTTGTGACAGTTGAGGCGAAATCTCATTTACAAACGTTTTGAATACGAACTAATAATACCAACAGCAACTCCTTTGAAAGAGAGAGAGAAACACAATTATCGGCAAACTTTGACTGAAACAATTCGAATGAAAGTTAAAGACTCGAAATGCTGACACACACGTGCATCTTAAACTAAGTTTCTTCCTCTCTACAAATCAGTGATTTTCTAATTACAATAAATCACATACTGTATCATCGTTTTTAAACTTTATAACACTGTTCTTGTAAAGGAACATTTAGTACAAACTAAGTTTATGATTAGATATGAATCGTGTATAACCAAGTCGATTAGTGTGATAAATTTGATGAATCTGTCATATAAACAGGACATTGGTACTGTGTATTATTTCCTCGAGGGATGAAATTATTGTGAAATACTATGGGCATTCGGTTATAAATTTTACATTCTTTGCGGAAGTAGTGTTATAATTCTGAACTATATACTGGCAAAATAATCAAGAAACCAACCCTTAAATCATACGTTTATATATATAAATATAAAATACTGCGATAAAATATAAATTTTAATATGTTATCTTTGTAGGCGAATATTTGTTACATAAATTACGACTAGCTCGAAGAAAAATTATTCTTAGTCCACTGCTACTGTAAATTTTATAAATTTATCCAGTAGTAAGACACTGGTATTTAGAGTTTTCAGACGTATACTTAAATTTATATGTATGCTAAGAATTATTAAAGGAACTGAAGGATTCTGATAAAAATATGTCTGGTATAAAATGGGGTAATACAGTTTAGTCAGTAACTTAGCAATGTCCTCTTTTAAATCTCTTCTGTATAATATCCCTTTTTACTTCTTACTGTAGGTTTTTATTTTGAGTTGGGAATTTGGATGGGTCAGTAAAAACAACCCTGGATTTATGGTGTCTTTGGATGACATCAAATCATTCATTGCTGAATACCATAAATCACCTTCTGAGTGTTATACCTGGAGTGAGGGTCACAGAGTGAAGGAGTGAGTGATTTGAAGAGATACAGAGAAGTACAGAGAAGAATACAATTGTTGTTATACAATAGTTAATGCGATAATATATGTTATCGCAGCGCAAGGGAGTTCAGTATGGGAGTATGTATTTTTGGTACTCTCCAAATTATTTTTGAATAAAAATTTCCACGTCCTTTAACTACCACTTGGGTGGTAATTGACGCCATAGTATATTATCCCCAGTTGCCAAGACCTCGTTTTGCGAAAAGAATAAACAGAATATGATAAAGCCAAATCATTAAGATACTGTCTAAAATATACTATAACGTCCTGTACATACCCTTTAGTAAAATACTAAACCAAATAAACATATTTCTATTAGTATTAAATAAACCCTTCAGTTTCCTTAATCCCTCATACAGTATATAAAAATATGTAAGTATACATTTTAATAATCCTTAGGCGCCAGTGTCCTAGTTATTAGATGGGCCGAAACCCAAAAATGTAAAGATTTAACGCTAGATTGCCCAAATAAGTCATTTTGATTGCTTTATAGGTATGCTTAGTATATGTGTAAGAACGTTCAGTCTTTAGTGTTGAAAAAATTTGGTAAATAATTTCTCAACTTGTGACAAGGTTATACATAAATTGGAGGTGGGAAAAGAAAATCAAAAATCAGGAAAGAAATAGATGAGGGTCAAAACCACGTGGTCCAGAGATGGCCCAAGACGATAAAATAAAAATAAAAATCGGGTGTTAATTTTCTGAAACTTTTCCATCTTACAAAACAAAACAGATGTCATTTGAAGAAAATTCCTTTTGACTACATCTCAAATTTTTTGTTAACAAATCATAAATTATTTTTGTTGAATAATCCAACACCTTGAGAAAAAATTTACACAAAACATGTTTTCACTATCAAATAACATGAGTATTTATATTTGTCCTCTTCAAAGCATGAAGTACTACGAATCTATTCAAACCAAAAATTCAAAATAATAATGATGCTGATGATGATGATGATGATAAGTATGCAATAGATAAACTCAAATTTCACCGTTTCGTATAACAGGATACGGGAGGGGATTTGAACTCATAATTATAACGTCTACAGTATAGTCAGGCGCATAGACCACCACACCACACCACAGAATTATGGAAAGATCTTCCAAGATTCTGAGATAACTGTATATGTAACTGACCCTCTCAGAAAGGTAGATAGTAACTTTCTTTGACACAAGAACCTCACTGAGTAAAAGACTATAAAAACTTCTGCTGTTGTTAAGAGACAAAGCTGCAAATAAAACCTATACTCAAGGAACATCACAAAACTCTGCACTTAAACTAGCCAGAATCTGGAAGAGCAAAGAAAAAAATGAAAATGGAAACAGAAGCCATACTATAGGGAAGCAAAGAGACCAAAGAGAAGTGGTGACATTGAAAAGTATATTGGCAAATTGTGAAATTGGAGCTTTCAGGGGTTTCAATTTTGGAATAACTTCTTTGTAGCAGTGATTGCTTTTTGATTATTCTCTACAGTACAGAAAAGTTGGTATGTACATAAATAACAGTTGAATTCCCTGATTTTGATGTTTTTAAACCCAGTTCTTTGTAGTTCTCACTTTCAAAACCCAATCAGTAAGATCTACTGACAACACAAAACTGAAGTTTGACACAACCAATTACCAAAAACCTCTTGAAAAGTTATGAAATTTGATTTCCAAATCATACAAAGTAAACTTGTTACATATTATTATCATCATCCACTTTTAAAACTTTTTAACACAAAGAAGGAAGCACTTAGCTGTGAAATTAAAAACAAAACAAAATCAACCTCGTCAATCAACCTTTGAAAGACTTTGAACAAAAACCTTTCACTCATATCACCAAAACATTCATGTACTCTCTCGAAATGCTTCACCCAGTTTGACAGCTGAGGGTCCTGATAAAAGCTTTCATTCAGACATTTCAAAAATAATGCACATTTTTATACAGCTCCATCTCAAAACTAATATGCACTTCCTTAAATAAGACATTTCATAATTGCACATGTCACTGATTAAATTTAACTGTGGGAGACCTGTTTTGGAGTCATCAAAGCACTTGACTATTGAAGTTATGAGCCCTCTCGAAAAACCTGTTATACCCAAGGGTGACAAACGGAATGAAAACTCAAAACTAAAACCACATTAAATTTAAATTCTCCACCAAACATAACAGTCTTCCTTTCTCATTCGGGATAATCAGTAAGGCTCAACAACTATTTATTCAGTTAAGCTATCATAAACTTTGACTTTACGACTTGGTCAAACAATAAAATTACAGTTACAAGTTCCTGATGCATGAATTCATTTTTTTGAAACAGTTTCAAGATTTAATTCCCACCTGATGTTATCAATTCCAAATGCAAAAATTATAAATTTGAATTAAAAATTCAACTCAAACTCATTACTGAAACCACACTTGACAAGTTACAACATTGTGACAAATTATCAGTTCACTTTGAAGGATTTTCTTTTTTCACACAGAATGTTTAATTTAATAATTTGACTGATAATTACTATTTGAAGAATTTCCTTTACAAGTACTGGTTTTCACCTGAGTCACAATTTATTTGCGAGTGAAAACTCGAAATGGGAAATTAAAAGCAATTTAAGTAGTGACAAACAAAACCGGCATAACACCAGACACATAAATCAATCCAAAACGGTTAAATAAATTCCAAACTAATTATAACCCGAAGAGGAGGGAAAGAGATAAGGTGGAGAGGAAAGGCGTAAGTTTGTTTGTTAGCGAACAGTCAGAGGGAAACACCACATCAAAACCCGCTTACATCAAACGTAATTAGTTCTTATTAATAAATTTTTATTTCGAGTGGGGGGTGAATTGTCGAGCCATAAATAACAATCCAAAACCAAGACGAAAATGTCGAATAAACGAAACTAGATAATTGAAAGAGAAAAACAACTCACCATTTCAGACGAGGAGATTCTGTTGAAAATTTCCGATTTACCGGCTAAAGAAAACTCTGATAAGACGCAGTGCACAACAACTTCCAAGCCGTTACACTCACGAATGGGATTCGCAAATGATAAATGGTAGACATTTTGAAACAATTCACGTTTTCGTCAGTGCGCATGCGCGTCAATTACGGGATCCCCTTGAAAAAATTTTTTTTGTTAACAAAAAAGAGCTATTTACATAATAATAAAATTGAGTAACACAATTGAATAAATTTCTTTATGTAATGAAAAATAACTGACGTTAATTCATTTTAACAACTAAATTTAAATGAGTCAAATTACGGAGTAAAAAACGTTTCGAGTTCTCTTATTGTTAATTGTTAACAAAGCGACATCTTAGTTCGAGTTTTTAACGTTCACAGCACTAGGTTTCTCATGAAGCGCTTCCTATCGGCGAAAAATTGAACTAAAGTTTAACGGATTTTGGAACGTTTTTGAAATGAAAATTATTATTACGAACAATTTCTTTCATTTGTCACTTTTATTATTATGGTAAATCGCAATTTTATTTATATTCTTTTGCGGTTGATTGTTAAAATGCAAAATAATTTGAAAACTTTGGGGTTAAATACCGTGCAAACAATTTCACAGTATAAACACAAACTTGAGTTTGGTCTTGGAACTAGAGCCAAGACCTGCGAAATGAATTCTTCGGGTGTGCAGTTTTTATGGAATGATTCCTCTAGGAAGTCAGAGTTTCATAAATATTGCACACTGTCTAGAAGAATATTTTTTTTAAACATTGCACATTTTAAAAGAATATATTTGTTAAATACTGCACGCTTTCTTGGAGGATTTATTCCAAAAATGTTGCACATTTTGAGTTTTTCGGGATTGAATGGCATAATTCAAAACAATTTGAAAATTTTGGGTTCAAATACCCCGTACACAGCAGGAACTTGAGTTTTGAGAGAACAAAAACGTGCGAAAGGTGTACTTCGAGAAAGTGGGCCGTTTTTATGAAATAAAATTTGTAGGAAAGTCTGAGTATGAGTTTTATGATTATTGCACACTGTCTAAAAGAAGTGATTTCATAAATATCGCACGATTTAATCGAGGATTTAGTTCGTAAATATTGCACACTTGGAAGAATTATTTCAAAAATACTGCACACTGTCTGCAAGAATTCGCGTTAAAAATTTTGAACACTTTCGTGGGTGATTTATTTCATAAAAACTGACTTACCAGCTTTGAGAACTCTTCAAAAATACTGCACACTTTTTCCCAAATATTTAGTTCAAACAGATATGAAGACCAACACAGACACAAACATAATCACAACACTGCAACTGTAACTCCCGACCACCGCGGAGATCATCAGCAAACTGAGGTACTGGTCCCACGCAAATTTGCTTTTATACAGGTTGCGGGGAAAAATTTCCCTGCTGCAGACGAAAAAATGGAGGCTTTGACCTGTCTGGGGACACGATTTCTCGTGGAAGGTGTTTTATATGATTGTTTTGCTTTTATTTCACATTATTTATCACCATTCAATTACATCAATTTACTTCCTGTAGGCGACCGATGCCGTTTTAGGTATATTTAAAGGTATGAACCTTGCAGTTAACTACCCCTTATATCCAATTTCTTCTGACCAGAATTTTTATAACTAATAGTGATACTTCTATAAATTGTAGTTTGGGAGATGTGGTACAACGTGCATCATAGGCGGTAGCAACTAGAGTGTGTAGCTTACAGTATTGCTGCTGGTGCTGTGAAACTCTAGCTCACAGCTTGGTTGGTCAAATTTGAGGCCAAAATTTTGAAATTGTTTTGCACTACGGTAAACAGTAGTCTTAGGAAACAACAGGAGTCAGGTGAATAGATAGATAAATAAGTAAATAGATAAATAAAAGACTAACCCTCTAACTATTACTTGTTTTATTGCCCTTGAAAATTGATACCACAGGTACACTAAAAGGGAGGAGAGGAGGGCGGCGGGGGGATCATCATTTTTTGCATACCCTCATAAAAATATTTTATCTTAGACAATCATCCTTATTTTCTCTGATAGATAAGGAGATAAAACGAGGTATTTGTTAATCAGATAATTTAAAATTTTCTATTTTTGTAACGTTACAAATTTTACCTAAAATTTTTTTCCTCACTTACAGATCTTCGAACTATAGATACAGAAAAGAAAACTTTTGCGGATGTTCACAACCCTTAGAAAACGAGACGGCATTCACGAATTATACTGAAAGACAGAATGGTAAGATGAGTATTCGATATTATATTATTATAATTCACTCTTAAATATTTTTTATAATCATTTCCCGTAATAAATTCAACAATTTAGATTTGTTTTTTGAGCTTTCCTGTCTTTCGAAATTCCGCCATCTTGTCTTCGTGATACTAAGTCATTATGACTTGGTACAAACTCACCGCGGAAATGATTTCATATCGGCCTTCACGGCAAAGTATAAATTTTTAGTATAATCACTTCCGAACAGCTTGAAAATCATTTTATTTTCCCAGAAGTTTTCTTTTTTGATTTAACACCAAAACAACCGAGGGGGTCAATTAGCGCCTTCATCATCATCATTCAAAGCAGAAAACAAAATTTTCACTGATAATATGTATTATAGCAGCGTAATTACGAGTCTTTGAGGGGTCTTCAGAAATAGTGCACACTTTTTAGACTCGTCATTTCATAAATATTGCACACTGCTTTGGAGTAATCAGTTCATTAATGCCGTAGGCCTACATTTTCGTCAAGGATTCAGTTCATAAAAATTGCACGATTTCATCGAGGGTCTGGTTTATTGATATTACAAATTTGAAGAACTACTTTCAAAAATAGTGCACACTTTGAATTTTTGAGGCAATTTTTAGTTTACAAGTCTCAGGCATGGACAACCTAGAGCCCGTAATTTTTGGGAGTCCGAAAATTATGTTTTAGGTTATAAGTATGAATCATGACTGAAAAATAGGCCTGGAATTACAATTTTGCCCATGGCTCATATTATCCTTAGTCCTCCACTGGTCTCAAGAAGTAATAGAGGACATTAATTTAGACAAGAGTATATATCCGAAGAGTTTCGACGTGCATAAGAGAAAAACAAGAGAGCAACCAGAAAATGTCATGGTTGGTACAAAAAATTGCAAAGTAAACAAAGGGATTTAGTATAAATGTATAAAATGAGTGTTAGACACGGGTGTTTCAAATATACAAGACATATATATACGGCTAATAAGAGTTTTATACGTTACTGAAGTTTTAATCATGTTTAAAACATTCTTTCTTCTTTTGTACATAGATTTTTGCTGTTTTTTATGTTATAATAGTATAAACACGCAAATTCAACTCATTATCTAGAATGTTATATATTTAGACTTTTTAGAGCAAAAAATTATATGATTCAAACACCAAAACGGGAAAATTTTTCGTGAAATGTCTCAGTTTATATAAAGGCGCCAATTCACCCCTGTTTGGATCAGTTATACATCACATCTCGGTCATTTTAGCGTTATACAAATTAAAACAATCCACAATTTAGGTTAGAACAGCACAACAGAATCATTCTGTAACTGTTGTCTTGAAAATATACGAAAGGAAAAAGGCAGCGATTTTAATTTATACTTATAGAAGCAACGATCAATCTCACTTTATACTCGCATTCACTCAAAGATAATAACGTAAATCATAGTAGAAGATTTAATTATTTAAAAAATTTTTCTTTCTTTCTTTCTTTTTAAATTTCATACAACAATAACGTTTTATAGGTATAACACAGAATGAGATACTGTACACCATCCTGATCTGTTACTCACTCTGTATACCTAGACAATCACACTCTTTACACAACAACCGATTTGTTTTTTTTTTTTTGTTATTTAATTTATAGTCATACTTTGTACAATTCTAAAGTTAATCCAACTGAGATTTTTCTTTTTTTTCGGTGTTATTGTTGTTATACTCTGATTTCGTTATTCGTTTCGGTTTTATACACTCCGCGGTTAAGGTGATTAAGACGACTTATAACAGTGCCGTTTCGGTAACTTTTCTTTGTTAAAAGTTACAGATAAAAGATCAGAGATTGGTTCCATCATGGGTGTTATACTTCTTATACTGTTAGAGCCAAGATAAGAGCGTCCGTTTGGTTGGTAGAGGGAGTTAGTGTAGAGTGCTGGATTGGAGGAGAATAACAGAGCAGGTCAGCTGGGTGTAGTAACTTTCTGTTAACGCAATACTTGAGTCAGTATGATATTTTTATACACTGAATCATACTGTTAGTTTAGTTATGTTACAGTGCTTTGTCCATCCCTGGCTGTTTTAAATTTTTAAAACTAAAATTCAAAAGCGTTTGGGGTGTATATGGGTTACCAGTGCTGAATTTAGAGGATTAGGGAGAATTAGAGCTCTACTTGCTGACGGCTTTGAAATCAGAGAGAAGATGGGGAAAATCGACAGCAGTCGCCGGAGTATTACTGAACACCAATCTGGACTTAACTATAAAAGGAAGCAGCAAACTGTATGTGAGTGATAAGGAAAGCCGACAGATTCTGAAAAGTGTTTAGTTTAGTTTAGTTTTCACTCTTCGGTGTAACAGGAGTGGATTTGAATTCACAACCATAACTTATACAGTCAGGCACATTGACTACCACGACTCTGAGATAAGTGTTCACCCCAACCCTCGCAGACAGAGAGGTAGATAACTAATAATAGATAGTAACTTTTGTTGACCACAAGAACCTTAATGAATACTGTACAGAAGATCAAAATGCATCTCCGGTTGTTAGGACCATCACAAAACTCAGAGCTTACAAGTGGTCTAAGTGATACAGTTTTGTTCGTACAGTAAAGGAAAGGACTTCAGAAAGGCTGTCCAAAAGTTTTTGAAAGGAAAACAAAAATATACAGAACTGCTAGAAGAGAAGAAAAAAAGTCAGCAGCACTTGAAGAAAATATAAATCTGTCAGCAAGATAACTCGAGTATCCATATCTCCAGGCTAGTAACAGTGTTTTATTAACTGTCTCTAAGCAAAACAGGAAGTAGTTAGTCTGACTTATAAAACTTAATTTTATGTAAAACATTGGTCAGCAGGATGTCTCGAGTATCCATACCTCCATGTTAGTAACAGAGCGCTAAGCAACGGTGTTTTGTTAGCTGCCACCTGTTCCTAAGCAAGACAGTAGTCTGACTTTCTACCTCTGTAGCAGGTGGGTGTTTTAGAAATAGTAGAAGGAAACGCCTCAATGTTACTGGAAATGTCTCAAGAGAGGAGTCGTTTTAAAGTCAGTTATACGAGTGCAGAAAGAAACACAAAACCGGCTTGAATTGCGTCAATAGTTATACAAAGAAGACTCCGCAATTAATGAAAATATGTTGTATATGTTATAAAATTTAATTTTATATGAAACATTTGTCAGTAGTATCCGAGCTTTCTACCTAGGTAGCAGACATGGGTTTCAGAGATAATGGTAATAGGACTGACCAAACCTGTTCGGGGCCTAAAAATGCTCAAAATGCCTGGTGAAAGGAGTGCTTCTCAAGTCAGTTATACAAAAACGGTTATACAGTTATACAAAACAACACAAATAGGTCTTTCATTGTGGCAAAAGTTACTAACAGTTATACAATAAAATTTTACCAAAGTTATACAAAGGGGGCTCCACAAATACGTTTTATAACTTATAAAATTTGATTTTATACAAAAAAACTTGTCTTTAAACAAGCGCCGCGGAGTGTACATATACTTCGTTTCTTAATTCATCGTTTCTTCGTCGCTTCCTTTCGTTTTATTTATACAAACAACCAAATCATTTGAGTTACAGTCTCTCGTAACACCGAACCACTTTCAAATTCCAACTATTCGACAATTTCTGACCAAAATTTACATACTGTATGATTTTCATAAATACAATTCACCGCAGAATACGTTCTGTATATAAAAGAAAAATCCAGTTGGAGGTTTTATATGAGAGTTCAAAATTATTCCCAAGGTAACTACAACCCTAAAGCTCAAGTCGAAAACACATTGCTATTACATTTCAAATTACAAACTACAATTTGGGCCCGAGAATAAACCAAAAAGGGACCTTCGTTACCAAAGCGATAAGAGGCTCAGAGAGATACAGAGAGCACACGAATCCAATTAAGGCGAAACTCCTACAAGCGAATAACGTAAACGAGAAAAATTATAAAATAAAATCAGTCTTGACATACAGATGTTCGGGGACACTTCTCTGATGAAGAATATATATTCAAATTTGATTCATACTATTTACATATTATTGAAGAAACCGAACAAAATGAAAACGACAGGGGGTCAAGAAAATTTCACTCGCATCCGGGGCCCCAAAAGACTCGTGCACGGTTCTGTTTCAAAGACTGGATGGGATACGGATCACGCACAACTACTTATACACTTAATACAGTTCTTCTTCCTAATTATAACAATACGACCTGATATTTTTCTTATACATCTAGTTTTTTTACTGGGAAATGTTTTCCTCATTTTTGGGTCTTTTTTTATCTGTATAAACGACGAGACAGAGTATCCTCCCCCTTCACCAAAAAGGAATTTATTTCCGAGTCAAAACACCTTTCAAAAGTGTATGTAACCCGTCAGGATATTAAACAAAAACAGTGTCTTCGGTAAACGGTTTCTGTATCAGAATATTAACAGTTCCACGGAAGGGGCATACAGCGCCTGTCTCAAAAGATCCCAAAATAATTTTTATGCAGCTGGTTGGGTATCTAAGCTTCGAAACGGTATCAGGATCCTAACCTTCGAAAAGCCCTGATAACTGTATAAATGATTTTCCGTCATTCCGACGACTTTTGAGACAGACCCTGTACTCCCGTTAAAGTAAATGAATCATTCGAACAACGACAGGATGAAGATGTAAACCAAAAAGCTGAGAAGGTCATCAGAAGAGATAAGAAAGAGTAGCCAGGAAGCAAAAGAAAAGGCCAAAGCTGGAACTAGGAAGAAAGTTGACAGAGGAAAGAAAGCTCACAACAGGACAACAAAAAGATGCGTTGTAAAGTTACAGAAACGAACTTTGAGAGACACGTAGCCTAGTTCGCAGGAAACTGGTTTCTGTAACAGATGTTAGCAGTTGCCTAGACAGCAAAATCTTTACGACTACCATTCAGACCACGACGTATACCAAGGTTCCTTTAGAGCAGACAGATAAAAGGGGCGTGGCTAAGTGAAAGAAAAATAGACCGACACTGAAGACAGAAACAAGTTAGATGAGAATACAAGAAGTTCGAGACAGAATACAGGTGAAAGGAAAGAAAAAGGGTAACACGATTCTGCAACAAATGCAAACAGAAACGTTCACAATTTACAGAAACACTGAGAAATTCTTATACACCTGCTGTATAAGAATTTCTTTCAACTGTATAAAGTCGTACAAAACACCACAGTAAATTCCGATTTGGTTCAGAGGAGAGATATACAGTAAAAAAGGCGTCTGGATTTGGACATAACACAATCGAAAATTGATGTCGATTCTCAAGATCCGTATAGACAGAATACAGATATCAACCGGCCTACACCTGTGATTGGTGCAGAAAAGACAAACAAAGGGAGATCAACTATAAGTCAAGACATTTAGAATCGACATCATCTGCAACGAAGCAAAATAAAATGCAAAACCAACTCAGAGACGGCCTTAAAGCAGAGTTTGAGAGGAAGGGGGGGGATGAAGACAAAGGAAATTACAGTAACTTTACAAAAGACAGGCACTTGGAAGAGATTACAGAAAAGAGACAGAAATAATCACAAAGCTTATGGCAATTATGAAAAAGGCCTATGATCACAAGCAAAAGGATGTTTAGTCTAGGAATCAGACGAAAACAACTCCAAATTCCGCAGTTATAAATCGTGCCATAAGGCTTAAGGAAAGCATCGTAACCCGTTTCGTCCCACCCACTGTCCTGTTTTGAGGACACTAGTTATTCCTCTCCCACCCCCCGTCCCCGAAAACAAAATGCATCGGAGGAGTCAGGTCATCGAATTTTTCATTTCAACCACCCTGTAGTTATACGACTTCGATATGTCTTGTCTACAATACAGGATGTCTTGTCGTACCTGGAAGATATTTTGAATTTTGTGACTGTATAACAAATTTGAAAGGTTTGGTGTGCAAGTTTAGACCTGTGTATGGTGGCTGTCTGCATTTTAAAGCCTCAGGTCATGTAGCACCATATATTCTGGTGAATTTTATTCTGTTGACACCAAGGAAACACTAAATTTCTGTTTGGGCGTCTTCAAAATAGGACACTGAAACGCTGCGATACAGCTTAGTGTATTATAAAGACTTGGAGATCCTAAAGAATTTCCTCTATAAAGGTTGGGACAGCCTGTAAAATTTTTAGAATTCTATACATACAGTTTATTAGTTTCGAATCCTCAGAAGTTTTTCCAGTCGCTGAAATGTCATCAAAACCGTTAGCGAATTTTCGTTCTATTGTCCTCAGAATAGAACGTTGACATGGTATTAACAGGTTAAGTGTCTAACGCACATTTTCAGGACACAACCCCATCGTTTGGGAGTGTTCTCCATCTCCTAACCCCCAACACCAAGTGCTCGGTTGGCAAATTTTCGTTCTGGTGTTTTCAAAATAGGACGCTGGGATGGTGTAGTCTGATTTACCGTTTTATAAGAACGCTCAACAGCAAAGCTTCATAAAATAAATCGATAAAGATTACAACTCGATGTATATCTGGATACACATCTTCAGAGACCCTATACAACTTTCTCTATAAAGTGTGGAACATTCTGTGTAGCTTTTCAGTATTCCATATATACAGTTTATACTTTCTACTCCTCAGAAGTTTTCCAAACCGCTGAAATGCCATCGGAACCGATTCTAAAACAAATTTAAGGGACACAACCCCATCCTCCGGGAGTATTCTCCACCCCCCTAAGCCCTAACCCACAACACCAAGTCCCCCTCAGCGAGTTTTTGTTATATTGTCCTCTAAATAGGACAGTGGGATGATATGAACAAATCTGGTGTCTCTAGAAGACCCTCCATAAATACCATTTCACCAGAGAAATCGAACGTTTGGGACGAAACGGGTTAAGAAAAGAGGAAAAGTATAAACAGGCGAAATTAGGTTTATAGATTAGATTTTATACTTATACCAAAGCATTTAAGAGATTTTATACGATTAGCCCAAAACCCCGACCGAAATTTTTATCTAAACTTTCAATTATCCCTTTACTCGAATATTAATTCTCTCTCTCTCTATCTATATATATTTATATACACATCTACGAGTAATCCTTATATATACTATCGATTTTGGTCAGGTTATATCGAGCACAACAATTAAGGCCACCCCTGAGGTAAGCGTTTCATTTTGTTGTTGTTGTGGTTGTCTCTCAGACGCCATAATAGTATATATATATACTGTATATACAAACGGTTGAGGGGTTAAGCGTTGGATTCTTTAAGACCTTTTAACTTAGCTAACTGATGAGGGTCGAGTTCTTCGGGCAAATTCGGATCGGGCTGAGGAATCGGAGGTGGTGGTGCATTACACTGTGAATTCTCGGCGGTGCTTGGACCGGTACTCCCATCGTCTTCACTTCCTGTCGAACTGCTGACGGGGAAAGGTGCCGAGTCTGTGGGGCAATCGTCTGTCGGATCGTCGTTATCGTCATTTTGTGCGTTTTTCGTGGTTGCAACGACCGTCGTCACAGCCTCGCTCGTGCTCAATTCCTCATCGAGCGACTCTTCCGCTTCGAGTGACTTCCCACCGGAAATCGACTCCTTAGCTTTAGCTTCTTCTTCCTCCTGTTCTGTCTCCTCTTCCTTTAGCTCTTCCTCCTCTTTCTCTTTCTGTTTTCGTTCTTGTTCCAGTCGCTCTCTTTCCAGTTGTGATTGTTTCTCCTCTTCCGCTTCACCTTCTTCGTCTTCTTCAATAACCGGCGGGAATGGAGTTTCGGGTTCTTCTAACATCGGAGTAGCTGCTGTTATGACGATTTCGGCTACACCTAAACCCCCTCCGAAGGAAGGTTTCCCTCTTTGGGAAACTATGTTTCTGGTTGCTTCAGCAACTTCTTTGTCGGCATCCTAGAGAAGGAAATTTTCCAAAAAATTTTTAGTATAACATCTTCCCTCAGCTAACTATTTCCGTTCGCTAACACCTCAACTAACATCTCCAAGTTCATTCAAGTTATCTGAACTAAATTTACGTACCTCGGTTTCTACCACATCCGATTCTCCATCTAATGTAAGCAAAAATTAATAAAAAAGCAAGAATATATAAATAGTTATGGTTATACTTATACTCCCGTTTTTCACCCTTTTTTGGGTATAACAGGATACGAGTAGAGGATTTCAACTCGCAACTATAACTTCTCAGTCTGGCACTAAACCACTACACCAGAAACCTCCGCAAGTATATACTGTATAAAATAAAGGTCAATTGTGTGTTGAACTATTTCAGTTATACTATAAGTGTGTCATAATATATTTGTATGTAATGCTTTCATTTCATTTTGTCTTGTTTTTTGGCCTCAGCGGAGAAGGATGTACCTTAAGTACATAAGTATAGACAGAACCTTGCAGTAATAGTTTTGTTAGCAGACACATATACAGTGAGAAAGTTGTGATGAATGTTATACTTACCCTCATAGTGCTTTTGATACATTTCGTGCTGTCCCTTCGACATGCACATTTCGAAATTCCCGCCTGTTGTTGTCTTTCCCGAAGTTTCACTGGGAATCCAGCCTAAGGAATTAAGACAGACATTTATAAAAATTTATCCTGTTTATACAGTTTGGTTTAAGACTAGGGCAAAATGAATTTGTCAGGATTTGACTTTGTTTTTGAGGACAGTGGGGAAGACACACCTTCATAGAAGGAACGTGGCCTCAGATTCCATACCACCAATCCAACTGTACAATGCTTTACCTAATATACATTATGGTAAAAGTGATAAATCGGCTCGAATAAATGTCACCAATTATCCAATATTTATCACATTTACCGACTAGTTCATTAACTATCTAACTTGTACAGGTAAATTTAATAAAATTTTGCTCAGATTAGCGTTACGCCTATTATATGATACGGTAAAAGTGATAAATTAATGAAAATTTATTTACCGGCTAGCTTATAAAATCTCCTATTCGTGGTCTTAGCTAGCTTTTATCACATTTCCCTTCACAAGTTGGAGAAACTGTATCTACATTCAACTGATTTGTCACTTTTACCCTAACATATATTTGGTGTAACGTACATAACCGACATTTTTCAGTTCACCTAATACATACAGTCACAGACATGTGTTTGGTTGGTACTGGCCTTTCTGTCTCAGCTGCAAAAATGTATGCGCAGTATTTGATCTCAATTTTTTTTGCATTATGTCATACAGTATGAACTTACTTTCTTTCCCGCCCTCAGGTTGATCTCCAACCGGGGTAGGTTGTGTCACAATCACATGTTCCGGAGCCACTAAGAAACTTGGAACTTCCGGTGGACTGAACACAGGTGGAGCTGATTCGGGAGGAGATTCATCCGCCTATAAATGAAGACAGTTCGAAATGTATGACAATGATCGGTCAAAGAACCTTGGACAAAATCATTTCCGGTTTATTTACCTCAGGAGTAAGTGGCGTGCCATCGGGTCTACACTCTTCGACAACCAAAGACGGAAACAAGCCGACTTTCCCGTTGAGCTCACCTTCCCACCATCCGTCATCGACATCGTGTGGCATCTTCCTCAGCAACTTTATAACCTGATTCTCGACGAAAGACAGTTCCTCAGGAGCGGTTGCCTCATAATCGTACAGAGCAATACAGTAATGGAAACCTTCTTCTAAGCCGACTGCAAAACCCAAATCAAGAAAATCCATCAAAACGGCTGCAAGAAGGAACCAAGGAAGAACCAGTAAACAGATGAGAGGGGGGTAGGACCTACCAAATTCTTGTTCTATGGACGTCGAAGACTCGGGTCCAGACTGAGTTTTAAAATCTGCCGTCCACTGTACAGACTCGACGGCTTCGGAACCCGGCCAAGGACCTGAATCCGCCGAAGGAGGAGGAGCTGACCAAGCAGTCGAACCTCCGTTGATGACTGCTTGACTGGAAGGTTCTTGACCACTCGGTATCTTGTCCTCGTCGACGGTGTAGTCTACGGAAGAGAAGGATATTTGTGTGTTCAGTTGGTAGGAGGAACCACCTAAAATAGAATATTAATTATTGTTCTAACAAATTCAGCTACTGGAAAAAGCCATGCGTGAACGCGGAATCATGCTCTTTGGCTTTCCCTTCCAATCGTTAATTATTATTATTAATGAAAACTTCAAAATTATACTGAAAACAATATTATAAAGAAATTCTATTAATATAAATCCAAATCCTTCGTTTACCTCAAACAATTCCAACCAACCATCACCTACGAACCTAAATTAATCAAAACCTAACTTCTAAGCCTTTAAATCCAATTAACTACGAGGGTAAGTCAGCGATTATTGTTTATGTTGGCAGTACCGTCGTGAAGTTTAGATGACGCGTGCATGCCTTTAATTGTTGTTATGTCTGGACAAGTTAGTTTCATTGTCGTCCGGTGCAATGGCGGGCGTACTGTGGGGAGGACCTCCTACGATGAGACAGGAACTTCGCCAGGAAGTGAGGCATCCTCGGTATTGTGAGGCACAGAGCCCAAAAGGTCCTAATCAGGAGGTCGAGTGATCGGCTGGCAGAGAACTCTGAAGTGTTGCCTCACCTACCGAATGACACAGGTAGTTTGGGAGGTACCAGTGTCGGATCCAGAAGGAGTCTAGAGGGTGTCCACTCAGGAGTTTTAATTTATGACGTCACGTATAAATGCTTCCTGTTATCTTTCTTCGCGATTCAAGTTCTACTTTCGCTTTTATACGCCATCTTGAATGTAATTACTTCTTTAACGATACAGTAGTTTCTCGTTCCTTGTTTTTATTCAGTATGAGTGAGGGGAGTAGAAGGGAAGAGAAAAACAGGAGACAGAAGTCCTAGGAGGCGAAATCCGGCAAAATGCCTAAATTTATTACCAAAGTATAACCTATAAAAATGGCGCTAACCATGGCTGCTCTGCTGTCTGATGCAAAGGAGAATCTAGTCAAACGCCTACAAAACAACTTCACTACCCATCCGACAGCCAAAAAAACTTATCCTTCCCAACAGCCTAACATCTCATAAAAAACGCGCATGCTTGGGACTTCGAGCCTAAAGTATATATTATATATCAAAAGGAGTAATCTCATGTTACCCCGGGTCAAAATAAGTCCCGACTACAAAGGATGGTTTATAAGCCCTTCCTCAAAGGTATAACAAAGTCGCCCTTCGAGTTTTATAAACCATCCGAGGTTTTTGAGGGTTCGGCTATAACACTAGACGCTTCACCCTCAAATAACACGCGGGGTTCCCTTACCTCGGCTACACGACGGCTACTTAATATTCCCTTTCGCTATACGAGGTGTTACCAACTTCTTCCTCCCTACACATAACCCACAAAACAATTAGGCTAATGATCCTAACATGGCGGTCTGAAGCGAGGCAACGTCCTGGAGCTAACACACTCTAAATCTACAGAGAAGCTGTTGTCGTTCTGCGATAAGCTCTTACCTTGGGTCACTGCTAGAGATCTGTCGACGTCTAAGTAGTTCTGAGGCACAAATCCTTCTTCTCCGCGGTAGTTCCTTGCCCTCAGCCATCCGTCCCCGTCACCTTCCCCGACTACTTCCAACTGTTCGGATTCGACCATGCTTAATTCGTCGGGATTTTGAGCCTGAAAATGGAACAAAAAAAATTTTAAGACGATCCTGGCGGTATATAAAACTCTAAATGTATACTTATAACTTACAGTATAAGAATATAAAGCAACACATTTGTATATAACAGGCTGTTGGGTATCGGGAGGTGGGGCACTGACAGACACTGCAGGAACTGGTTCTGTCGGCTCCTCGGTTCCCCATTCGACTTGAGTTGGGTCGTCCCATCCCGCTGTCAGCTGTTCGATTCTCTGTCTTTCCTGTTCTAGCATAGCTACAAAATAGATTATAAATATATTTATACTAAAACAAACACCTCCGACAGCATTTTGAGGTCAAGCCACACAACATACCATCAACTTCGGAATCGTGTCTGCGTCTTTCCTCGTCTTCCGAATCCGTTCTTTCCTCTCCCTTCCGTTCAGGAGTTCCTTCGAAATGGTCTGAGTCATAATAAGAATCCGAGCCGGGGGTTTCCTTCAAAACAAACCGTGAAATTATAGTATATACTATATATTAATAAATAAAACAATTGATGATGGGTTTGGAGGAGAGAAGAATCACTTACTCCCATGCCAGAAGCATCCGTTCTGACGGACATCGAACTCGACGAACGTGGCATTTCTTGAACGCTCAGCGTTTCCACATCCTGTAGGAATTCGTCCACGTTGACGCCGCCATTTCGCAGACATTCGATCCGAGCTTCCGCTTTCATTTTAGACGTTTCCGCTTTTCTGATTGCCTGCCTAAGTTCGTCTATTTTAGTTTCGAGGTCAGGACCGTTAGGATCGTTCGGATCAACCTGTTTGACAACAGACAGAAGTCATAAGAAGTTCTTAAAGAATACAAACAATAAAATCGAGTACTATATACATACAGTAGAACATGATTCCAGTACAATTGAAGGTACAATTAAAATTATGAACGGAATTATAAATATCAGTGCAGTATAAGATGACCTTGCAAAATATTAAAGAGGTGACTGATACAGTTATAATCGCTACTTCATTTCATAAATATTGCACACTTTCTTGGATAATTCTTATCAAAAATACTGCACACTACCTAGGAGAATTTATTATAAAATAGAGGAGAACAACACATAATATATGAAGAGAAGTAAACGTCGTTGATAACTACAGTATGTGGTAGTGATATTAGTATATTAGTGATATAGTGAAGACAAACTGACCAAAAGTCGTCTACGAATCGGAGCTGAACTGGTGCTGAAAAGGAAAATACAGGAAACTACGAGGAACAGTATAAATGAAAGAAAGAAAAATCCTGTATCCAATGCAGGAGTACAGAAGACGATACAGTAGTCAGATATATGTGTCCCTTCCCTAGACTATCAGAGGTCATGAGGAAAATAGAGTCAACACTTCCCAAAGAAGATAAGACCAGTGTGGTTTCTCAACATGGAAGAAGGCCTAAAGAATGTAGAAATCATACCACCAGCACCTGTCCCAAATATAGCGGTGAGTGTTTTATAGCAAGGACCACAACCCACCTTCTGTCCTGAGTCCCTGAGAGCTATGAGAGTTTGTAACTTTCTCGTATTTTCTCTTATACAGTTGTTTTCCCTTCCGATTTTCGTAGCCCATCTTTTCGCCTCCTTCGACAGTGTAACAACAGCTGATGAATGTTCAGCAGTAACCTTATCTACGGGGTCATTATCGCACGGCTCGAAGTCATACTGTATGTGTTGTTTCAAAACTGGATAAAACAGGTAAACGCACTGTAGATTGTACTCTCTGCTTAACTAAAAATAGAAAAACAAATTTATAATTATTACTTATACAGGTAGAAGAAAGAGGAGACAGAAGAAGGCAGAGACAGTGATTGAATTACAGGATGACAAGCGGGTTAGCAAATTACCTGTTGAGCTTGATCTCTTATCCGAGTGAATGACGCTTGCGTAGCTGAACATGTTAGCAATTCTGTACGAGCGATTAGCGTTAAGTAGTCAGCTACCCTTTCATAAACGTCATTTTCCATTGTCTGTAACCAAAACAAATTTTTTAGTCTTCTCTACTATGCACTACTGTCTCAATTTAACTCCTTTAGTACAAACGACTTTATGTGAGTTGAAGTATATTTAATTAATTGACTCACCTACTGTATATTATAAATTAAAATAAATAAATAAATAACTGTACAAAATAATATACGCATGTAGTGTAGAGTAACTTCATTGATTCGTTCCCCTACCTTGTTGTAGCTAATCCCACTACCCCTGATTTTTCAATATGCTTTCAATATTATTTATATGTATATTTCTTCTAATATTTATATTCTCTTCTACATACACTATTTCTGTTTACTGTATATCCATTTTTTGTCCATTTTACTTATATATATTTGATTTGCTCTGTGTTTATTAATTTTCAGTTAGTTATTACTTAATTAATTAATTAATTTTTTGTCTATTCTTTTGTCTTTTCTCTGAAGTGAAGTTTAGTGTTGAAAATTTTTAGGTTAAAAATTAAATTTTAGTCCTAAAACCGTAGGTATCTTTATATTATAAGATAGTATAATGTAAGTAAATAGGTACTATCAGTGTATGTTGAGATCTACTGTAGTGGGACCCGCACCATTTTGATTATTTATCCACACATTTATTTATCCAACTATTCAATTTTTTAACTATTGATTCAGTTGCTTGTATACACCCATACCGCTCTATATACGGTATTTCGCAATAACGGGCCTCTTCAATTTTATTTACAGCCTAAATGTATCAAAAGTAGGGGTACAGAAGTTAATTTCCTTCCTGAAAATAGGCAAAACATTTTGTACCTAGCACGTGACCTAGGCTTTGAAGGTTTGAACGAAAGTGATGTGCTTGTGTTTGATCTACTTGAAGCTGATAGGAAACCTCTTTCATATGAGGAACTCATTCGGAACGTAAGTAGAACTGGCATTTGATAGAGAGACAGAGCCTGTTGTATCTAAACAGCTAACATCAAAAAATCTGTCGAAAGCTTTTTCCTATTTTCAACAAGGAATAAACATCCTCCTGGAAACCAATCCCGATGTCGAACGTAGCGCTAAAGTTTCTCGAGGAAGTAACTCAGCCATAAGCTGTTATAAATCACTGAAGAACGAAATAGACAAGAAGACAAGACAGACAACTTTGGACAATTTTTTATAGCCAGGCCCATCCTTACCAGCGAAAAATGATGACGACAGTAATCTGCAGGTTATCATTTCTTCATTGTCTTCTGATCAAAGCCATTTTTTAAAAATTCTGTATGTATACATACACATATTTTACATCACATGAAGTTGTTTCATTTTTGTTTATAGATAACTGACGGTTTCTGGGGTCTGTTTTTATTTTATGTACAAATGTATGTACTTGTTATGTATGTATTTTTTATTTAAATGAGATAAAATGCAATTTGAATGATAAACCACGTGACTTTTCTTACAAATTTGGGACTGATCCCATTGAATTTGTATACATTTTTGTTAGAATAATTGATTCCTTATACGGCTTTTCCCTTTTGCGGCCATGTTTCGTGGAATCTACTTAGGCCGTAAAGCGAGGTATGGGCGTATTGAATTTGGATTTGAACTCAAAGGTCTTGAGATAATAGACGAGTGCTCCAATTTTTCGCCCCCACCCCCAGTCAGAAACTTCTATTCAACTAAAAATACATAAATAAATAAGATACTAAACGTCTTTATATTATATTATAGTATTTCCATTCAACACCTTCGTAGTCGTTTAGTTTTTTATCGTCTCCTCTGAGAAAAATAAATTTTTATTAGAAAGCATTCTGCAGGCGTTCATAAATTTCAACTTTATGGCCTTCTTTGCGCCATTTTGAAAAAACAAAACAGAACAGAACCACTATCCTGACTACGTTCGTTTCCTCCGTTCGCCTCTTAATTGCGAAACCTCTTCCTTTAGTAAGCAATAACCGTAGCAACATTACCTTCTCATTTGCATTTAAATAGACGTGTAACATTAAAAAGGTCCCATTTCAAAGAGACTGACTCTCCTCCCTCCCGCCATTGTATTAGTGTTGGCAATGTTACCATTTTTGACTATGACGTCACTCTCGTCTAATTTTTGGTCGGGTGTGTAGCCCATTGGGGCTACTTTGGGTTGGAGTGTTTTCTTTTTTGTTTACAGCTGAAGGCATCCCCCCGGTGGAACGAAGTTGGGTCGAAACCATTTCATAAATGTTGCACACTCTTTTCGATGTATTGTCCTCATGGATATTGTACACTGCCTTGTAGAACTGGTTTCATTAACATTGCACACGGTCTTAGGAGAATCTTTTCTAAAATATTGTACGATACCTTGGATGGCTTATTTCATAAATATTGCACACTTTCTTGGACTACTCGTTTTATACACTCCTCCGAGGCAGTGCGCAATATTTATGAGATGAAATTCCCTTGAAAGCGTGCACTATTTATGAAATGAGCCTTCTGTGACAGTGTGCAGTATCTTCGAAATGTAATTTTCAAACTATAAAGCAAGATTTTGAAATAACTTCGCCAAGAAATTGTGCAGTATTTTTGAAATGAATTCTATTAGGCAGTGTGCAATAATTTTGAAATGGATTTTCCACGTCATTTTGAAATGAATTTAAAAATTACTGAAAGAATAGTGTGCAATACTTTTGAAATGAAATTTTCAAGATAATGAGAAAAATTTTGACATAACTTTGCCAAGAAGTGTGCAATAATTTTGAAATGATTCTTAGACAAACTTTTAAATGGATTTTCTTAGGTGTGCAATATTTTGGAAAATTTTTGAAAAATTGATTCTCTTAGACAGTGCAAGTATTTTTGAAATGATTTTCAAACCAGCTTAACTTCAAGGTTTGAAAAATAAGGACAGTGCAAATTTTTGGAATGGTTTGAACTCCAAGTCGAGGCTGAACTTCCTTCCACCATCAACTCAAAGATCCAACTCAAAATTTGACTTGGGCGACGTGACAGCCAAAAATTCCGCAAGACCAATACAGATGGCAGTAGTCGAAAAAAGCTCAGGTAAGCTAAGAAGCCTTTTTGAATTTATGTGGAAGATAAAGGAAACAGGTACCTGCATTGCTTGTTGAAGGTCTACTAGAAAATAGCGTCTTTGGTGAGCATTCGCCGCAGCTAAACTCAATAGGTAGTCATTTCTGGCACCGGTTGATTTCTCTTCTAGTTGGTCTCTTTTTGAAGACACTTTAGCACTGTTTTTCTGCAGTGATGTAATTGACTGGAAGAACGAACCTTTTTTCTTTTTCAACCTATCGTTCGACAAACAGACAGTATAACAATTATAACAGATATACAATTATAACTAATACTACACCAAATCCAATCCGGGTCACTTACTTCTCTTCGATATCCTTAGCTTTGTCTCGGACGTCGTGGGCACTGTGCTCCTCGTCGAAATAAAATTTTTTAGTTTTATCTACTTCTTGTACAGTTAACTGTAACTCTTTCTGTACGGTTGTTAATGTATCTATGCATTTTTTGGCGGCGACTACTTTTTGCATTCGCAATTGCTTCGAATCGTCGACGACGCTTTGACTAAACACTTCTATGGCTGCTAGCCTGGCTCGAGCCAGTTTCTCGTTCTCTTCCAGTACGGTTCGCCAAACGTTCCACATGTTCCTAAAGAAAATGGAACAAGTGATAAATATAATATACTAATAATATATTAACAAATGCCAGTGAGATTTGATTTCTAAATCGAAATTACGACACTTCGAACTGTATAATATATGTTACGCTAAACATACAGGGTATAGTTGTGACAAATTACCAATATTTATCACATCTACCGGGTATTTTACAAAACCACCAACTCATAATGGGAAATATGATAAAAATTTACTCAGATCCTTGACTTCTGTCACTTCTTTAACATCTCACATATCAAAGCTTCTAATTCAGTTAACGATTTCAGCGATTATTCATATTCACCAACTAACGTTGATAAATGTGACAAAATATTTATCACATTTACCGATTGGTTTATAAAAACATCAAAGTCGTAATCCGAGCAAACTCTTATTAACTTAGCAATTATATATTATAAGAGTCGGAAATTAATTTCGTTTATACGTTGCGGTAAAAGTGATAAATCGGTCGAATATACATAATTTCTAGCGATTATTCATAATCACTAACAGAATTTGGCGAATGTTAAAAATTACTGAATATTTATCACATTTACCGACTAGTTTATATAACCTACAACTAATAATTGAGACTTTAAAAAAAATTTGTTCGGATTACAAGTTAAACAGGTTATAAACTAGCCATGAAATGTGATAAATATATGGACTGTGTTTAAATCAATAAATGTGTGTACGGTAAAAGTGATAAATCAGGCACAATATATGTATAATTTCTGGCGATTATCCATAATCATCAATTGAGCTTGGTAAAGGGACAAATCACTGAATATTTATCACATTTACCGGCTAGTTTATAAAATATCCAACTTTTACTGGGGAATTTAATAAAAGTTTACTTAGATTAGCGTTACACTTAATTATGTCTTCGGTAAAAGTGATAAATGGGGTGAATATATATAATTCACAGCAATTAATCTTAATCGCCATTTATATAACATCCAACTCATAATCGAGAATTTAATAAAAGTTTGCTCAGATTACAAGTTAGATGTTTTATAAACTAGCCGGTAAATGTGATAAATATCCAGTAATTTGTCACATTTACCGAGCTTAGTTGGTGATTGTTAATTATCGCTGGAAATTATACATTTGTTCGTTCGATTTATCACTTTTACCGTATATACGATATTACTTTCCAATCTCTACATAATACTCTTAAGTCATATAGTATATACATTGTGGTAAATGTGATAAACATTCAGTAATTTGGTCACTTTCACCAAGTTTAGTTGGCAATTGCGAATAATTGCCGTGAATTATATATATTCAATCGATTTATCACTTTTACTGAATAGGTGTAACGCTAATCTAAGTAAGCTTTTATTAAATTCCCCCGTAAAAGTTGTACATTTTATAAACTAGCCGGTAAATGTGATAAATATTCAATAATTTGGTCACGTTTACCAAGTTCAGTTGGTGATTATGAATGAATAATCGTCGGGAATTATGTATATTCGAGCGATTTATCACTTTTACCGTAACGTACGTATGTACGTAATAATTAACTTCCAATTTATATAATATATAATTCCTAGCGATTATAATCAACAACTAAGCTTGGTTAATATGACAAATCGCTGAATATTTATCACATTTACCGGCTAGTTTACAAAACCTTCATGAAGCATGAAGTCAAATTTTGCAAATATTAATAGTAGGGTCCAAAGTAGCGGAAATAACGCAAAGGTTTAAGACAGAAAACCTTTTTCAATGACTTTGATCATCACCTTCATTCTGTAACACGAAATATAGGTCATTTCGGAGGGAGGTCAATTGACCGGTCACTGTAGGCATGACCGGGGAGTTGAATGTCGGTCAGGAATCATTTAGACCGGTGAGCGAGACTTGGTTTTTACATCATGAAACGATGAAGTTGCCACGATTTATCGCTCGTTTATCTTCTTCCTTTTTCGTGTTTTCCTTTACGTTTTGACTGTTCCAACTCACCCCCTCCCCCTACCTCAGTTTTCCTTTTTTCCGACTTTTTTTCCATTTCAAAGAGAAAGAGAGAGAGAGGAGGATCCCAATGTTTTCCTATCTCTTCTGACCCATTTCATTTTCTTTTGATCCATATATTCAACCAATTTCCGTTTTGTGAGTCTGTCACTCATTTCCAATCCAATCTGATATGATTGTCTATTTCTGTATGATGTTTGTGTTCTCGATTTGGACCGATTGGGGACCACGTTACATCCATCCAAACCTTTCTGCCATATTTATCTCTTTCTATGCTTCCATCTGCTACTCTGTGTCAGTGACATTTCATTCTCTCGCTGTCGAGTTTGTTTCCCTCTCTTCTTGAGTTCGGTTTCTTTAACGAAGCTTTGTTCGAATGTGAGCTTACTTTCCACTGTCTTGTGCATAAACATTTCCTTACTCATCCCAATCGCTCCAACAGTCTACAAACCGTTGAATTAGAAAGAGATGAAGAAGTGCTGTCACTTCAGCAAACTTTTATTAAATTCCCTGCAACAAGTTAAACACTTTACAAACCAGTCGGTAAATGTGATAAATATTTGAGAATTTGTCGTCACTTTTACCAAGGTTAGTCGGTGATTATAAATAATCGCCAGGGATTACAGATACATTCGCTCCATTTATCACCTTTACCGTATCATATATACAAAATTGATTTCCGATTCCTATAATATACAATTCGACATAATCACCAACTAGGATCGGTAAAAATGATAAATTACTAAATATTTACCACATTTACCGGCTATTTTATAAAACATACAACTTTAAATGGGAGATTTAGAAAATTTTTGCTCAAATAATTGGTTTCAGTCACTTTTGTAACAAACTGGAAGCAATCCAGTGGTAGTGCAATACAGAGAAAACAACTAAAGTATAAACTGTCACGAGTTAATTTATAAACTAATATTTAAGTAATTTATCATATTTACCAAGCTATCAGGCTAAAGTTCCCCTAAACCATACCACCATCCGAAAACTAAGTCCAATCATTAACATATATGTTACGGTTAAAGTGATAAATCTGGTGAATATATATACGATTCCCGGCGATTATTCTTGACCACCAACTAAGGTCGGTAAAAGTGACAAATTAATGAATATTTATCACATTTACCGACTATTTTACGAAATATCCAACTTGTAATGTGGGGTTTAATAAATGTTTGCTGAGATTACGACTCGAATATAATGTAAACCACTCGGTAAATGTGAAAAATATTCGGTAATTTGTTACATTAACCAAGCTTAGTTGGTGATTATGAATAATCGCCGGGAATTGTATAGCCTATATGTTGTACATATATATTTTGCTTTCTTTTCATGACAACCTTTAATCACTTTCATATCAAGTTAATAATGTATAGTATTTTGGTGTTCAAAGTTCTAGAAAAGTGTTTAGAAAATCTGTCTTACCATTGTTCAGCCCCTCCATCAGTCTTAATGTCTGGAATATTTGGTATTTTTTTATTGAGATACGCTGATGATATTTTTAAAAGAGCTTCCGAGTACGATCTCTCGATTGCCGATCTTTTCAGGGTGTAACTCCTGCAAATATAACAAAAATCATTTATAATATACATCAATAATCAATAATCAATCTCAATCACGTCGCCATGACACTCCTAAGAGAAGCATGAGTGGGAGGCCTCAGAGTCTCGGGAACCACATTTGCTCATCACGTCTACTTCCGAATCAAAATTTTTTATGACGTCATATGTGATGTTTGATCTGTGGTGACGTCATTAAGAAAAGTGTTGCAAAAAAATATCAGATACACGCAAAAATTGGTTATATTGTAGTTACAGATTCATTGCGAGAAGTTTGTGGATGCTCTTTGACAAAATACAAAAGACATTATAGAGAAGTATAAGTTTCAATTATATACAGTAGATAAAATTCTTCAGAACCCTCCACAATCCACTTCATAAATATTGCACGATTTCATCGAGATTCAGTCAAAAATAGTGCACAGTTTTTTAGAGTATTCATTTCATAAATACTGCACACTGTTTCCAAGAATTCATGTCAAAAATATTGCACATTTTCGTGAATAATTTATTTCATAGATATTGACACACCGTCTGGGCTTTATTTCAAAAGTAGTGCACACTATTTTGGTGTAATCAGTTCATAAGTATTGCACGATTTCATCGAGGATTCAGTTCATAAATATTACACACTTGGAGGACTATTTTCAAAAATAGTGCACAATTTTTTAGAGCATTCATTTTATAAAAATTCTGCACAATCTTCAAGAATTATGTAAATCACATTTTATGTATTTTTGTGTTTGAGAAAAATTTGTCACGTCCTTTAACTACCACTTGGGGATTAATTGATCCCATAGTATTTTATAAGTAGCTGTAAAGACTTCATTTTTAATATATTTCGGTCCATTTTAGTTATACTCCGTTTTGTTGTTTTAATGATTAATGAATGTTTGAGTCCATTTTTAAGTCTCAGGCGTAGGCAACCTAGGGCCCGTGATTTTTGTGGGCCTAAAATTTGATTTTAGGTTAATCTTTTAAGTATGTGTCTTAGCTGAAAAACAGACCTGGATTTACAGGCTAGAGCACGATTTAGCCTTAGTCCGCCACTAGTAAACACTCGGCACTGTTTATATAAATTATAATAATATACAATAAATAAAATTATCAAAAACCCTCCATCAATCATATTAATAAATATAAACATTTTCTTAGAGAATTCCTTTCAAAAACGTTGCACTTTCTCGGATAATCCATTTCATAAATAATGCACACAATCATGGCCGGACTAAACACAGACTTTTTACTCAAATATACTAAACGTGAGTCTGACTCTTAAGAAACGAATATACAGAGTGTGTAATATTATTATCGGAAAGTCTTAGTGATAAAGCCGCCTCAAAAACCTCAAGACTACTATAAACCCTATGTTCAGCTAATGCGAGGCTCATAAATTCCCATCGTGCATTCCCACTGATAAAAAAGCTCAGCTCTTGTGGGGTTAAAGTTAACCGGGAAAATGACAAAAACAAGCTCGAAAGCTCGTAAAAGTTCAACGAAAACCAGTTGCAACCATCCGGAAAATTCATTGCACCTAATTGAAACCAGAGGAAAGAAAAATCCGGAAACGGATTTTAAAGCTTTCGAAAGAAAAAAATCTCGCCACCGCCTTCTCGTTTCTACTTTTCCCCCCCTCCCGCCTCGCCAGAAAACGTTTTTAACGTTTACCGCAGAATAAAAACAAGATTTAATTTAATTGGAAAGTCCGCCATCTTTTTTCTTCTTTTTTTGTTTGGTTTTTGCTTTTCTTTTTCCTATTTATGCTCTAAACATTTAATGTTAGCCTTTTGTAACTCAAATCCTCTCTGATTAGATGTTTTAAAATATGTAAAAAGATTAATTTGGGAAAAAGGGAAAAGGAAAATGGATTTTCCTTGAAATCCATCCCTAAGCCAAGGATTTTGACCGTTGGTTAAATGACTAAACGTGTTCCGAGGAAAGCTGTACGACCTTATTACAAAAACTCATCGCGTATATGAGTCGGTTTTTTTAAAAGTGGTCTAAGTTTGTTGATGAGTTGTCAACATTGCTGATATGAAAATGAATGAAAGTGGAAATGAAAGAATTTTGGGTGGTAGTGAAGAAAACAAGACAGGTAGAGGAAGATTTAACTTAGAATCTGCCCAGATTGGGGGTTTGGAAGCGTTTTTCCTCTACCGGTCGGGGGATTCCCCATCTCAAAAATTGCTCGTTATGAGACATTTTTGTTGCAATTTATGTTGCTCGTTATGCGAATTTCTCACTATAAGAGGCACTAGTTATGAGAAGTCGCACTCTAAATGAAAATATTTGAAAAACCATTATCGTGGAAAACAAAAGAGCGGAAAATGATGACAAAAATTACTGTGAAGAATGAATGGAGATTTTGTCGAGCGGTAGACATTTTGTGACATGTTTCGGTAGCTGTCACAAAAAGAACCATTTTCAACCCTACTCATCCATTGTCGATAGAGTCGTTCATGAAGAAGAAAATCGGCCGCACTCAAAAAGATATCATCAGTGCCAAACGTCAAACAAATCAATGGCACTTAGAATAGAGCATGAAAAACGAAACAACGATGATGCTAATGAAGTTTTAATAGAAGAAGACCAGACAGAGAGGCGGCAGGAAAATAAAAAATCTAAAACCAACTACTAAAAGAAGAAGAAATAAAATTTGAAAATAAACCAAAAACAAAACGAAATAGAAACACACAACGTTCTCAACAACGACCATAAAGATGAAAACCAGGTTGTGAATGAGAGAAAATGCCATCAAAGATGGAAAACCACAGCAAAAGCCTAACACTACAGCACGATCTCATCTAAGCCCCTTTGTATATATAAACACAAACTACATAAAATTGGAGATAGCAAACCTGATATCTTCTAGTAGATCACATTCATGTTGGTTCTTGGCTTGAAGTTTGACCACTTGTTCTGCGTGTAAGTTCTTAAGAAACTTGGCATAATTTCCCTGAAACGGAAAAAAAGGCCCAAAAAACAAAATTAAAACTCTAGAAGAAGAACAAGACCAGGCTGACCTCTCCGTCAAAATGGAGAATCTCAAAAAGGGCCTAATTAAAAATTAAAAAAATCATTTATTCATTTTTTATAAGCAATTAAAAGCAATAGCCCCAGGAGGTTTTGTAATTGGATTACATCCACCGGAAGTGAAGTTTTTTCACTTTTAACAAAATTTTTAATTTTGTGAAAATCCTTTTTTATCTGTGAAAGAGCTTTTTGACTGACTTTGAAATTTCCACTTACAAAAGCTTTTAAATATTTTCTGTTGTTGACTTAATGCAGTTTAGTCTCAAATAAGGTTTGAAATTCAAAAATGAAGCTCTCTCGACTCGGGTTGGAGAGTTGGCAACACTGTTAGTAAGCCAGTCGTTGGTTTACAGGTAAAATTAGTGCAGGGATCTTAGGCTCGTGTAGGATTCTGATGGGTTCAAACGTTCCATGTCGTCGAAAATTAACAGCCAGTAAATAAAAAGTAATTAAAATAAATAAATAAATAATCAGTAACCAATAAATATAATCAAAACGACAATCAATAAACGGCTAAGAGAAAGACGTCATGGAGAGCACAATTTTGTTTCCCTCACAAGAGTGAAAACTAACTCGTAAAGGAGATTCTTTGATAAAGGTGTGCAGTATTTATGAAATAAATTTTACCCCAAACTCTGCATTACTTATGACTTGAAATTTATAAATATTGCACATTGTCATAAACGATCCATTTCAAAATCCATTTCAAATGCATAATGTTTTGAAGAATTTATGTCATAAATACTGCACACTTTCACTTCAAAATTGTGGCACGCTTTCTAGCAATCTTGAATTCATAAATAATGCACACCTTTAAGGACTATTTATTTACTTAACATTACTGACTGTCATCAACTGCTTATTTGAGAAATACTTCACCCTTATTGGACATTCATTTCAAAATTATTGCACAACGATTTGGCTAATTCACTTTATAAATACTACACATCTTCTTAAAGGATTAATTTCAAAAATAATGGACCCTTTAATGAATCATTTATTTCTTAAGTACTGCACATTATCATTGAGAATTCTTTTCAAAATACTGCACGATTTCTTGAGGATTCTTTTCTTAAATATCGCACACTCCCATAAAGAACTTATTACATAAGTATTGCACACTGTCTTGAATAATTCATTTTATAACTACTCCTACAAGGATTCGTTTCAAAAATAATGCACACTGCTTTGGAGAATCTATGTCATAAATACTGCACACTTTTTTGAACCTATGGGAGATCCATCGTGTGCTTTCAGTATAAAGGGCCTATGAGTACAAAAAGTTTGGGAACCACTGTTTTAGAGGAAAAGCAAATTGTGCATTAATTATGAATTAAAACCTTCATTAATGCGAAATATATTTCACAGAAGAGTATACAATACTTATGAGAGGAAGAACTCAGTAAAGTGTGCAATATATATGGGAGGATATCTCAAAACCAGTGTGGAGTATTTATAAAATGATTTCTCTTAGAATGTGTGCAAGACTTTTGACATTGATCCTTTTAGAAAGTGTGAGATACTTTTGACATGAATCATCCCAGAATGTGTGCAGTATTAATGAAATTCATTTCATGAATAAATGAATTTCTTACAACAGTGTGCAGTCTTTACAAAATCAAGTTTATGTGAATGTGTGCAATATTTTTGAAATACCCTTCATATGAAAATGTTCGATATTTTCAATTTGAAACAAACTCGACAAGTGAGTGTGGAGTATGAATGAAATGACTCCTCTGGAAAGTGTGCAATGAATTTAAATCCTTGAACGAGAGCAAGATTGCACCCACTTCCCAAAATGATAGGCCAAAATAAAATACTCACTGGTCGTTTCAGGTATATCCAACCTCAACCACACCTCTAGTATTATGGAAAGAATATACGTAAAACATTTTAAAATGTCACATATTAATAACATCCTAATAAACTGATAACGAGACACTAACTAATTGATTCCACTACGATTGGAATTGTCACACACATTAAGCCAGACTCATTTTAGTGGTAATTCATTTTTTATTTAATCAATAAATTAGCTTCCATTTTAGAACTAAACACAATTTTTAAAAATCACATCAATAAAAATATTATTCTACGAGACGCAAAAAAGAAAACAAATTTTACAAAATTAAAATCGTCTTCAATTCGTTTTTCCTCCTCTCTCCCCGACCGTTACACACGTTTATTCGGCAACCACAGCCTTCTAAGTGAAAAACGTTTTTTTTTTAATATTCACAACAATTGAGCTATAAAATAAAAATTTTATTGATCTTTTACGAGCGTGAGAGTGAGTGGAATTTTTATTTATTTTTTTAATAACATAAATATTTTTCTCCCTTTTCATTTTTATATTTATATAAAACGATATTTGAGGTGTTTTAATAATAAAATTACGTTTCGTAATTTCGTCAACGGTGAAATTTAAATGGCACTGAAATAGCGAACCGTGAACGCTAAGTGTAAAATCCTTTTACCGTTTTAATTTTTAATTTCGAGTTTTAAAGAAAGCGAGAATTAAATAAATATTAATTTTGAGTTGGATATAAAAACGGACTAACTGATCAAAACCACAGTCGTTAGTTTGTAATTTTCGTTATACCGATTGTTTCATGGAACTTTTCGATTCGTTGTGTATTTAGCAATAGATTGGACAAAGAATTCATTTTGACTGCTCTATGGGTATGCTTAGAATAGGTTCACATGTGTTGAAGACTTACTAGTGTTAGTATAATAATTAGAACTGAAATTAGGTTTAATGGTTTTGCTTTCATTTTATTATTATTTTGTTGTCTATATTGGAAGGTATTGCTGCCTGAGGGAATGGTATGGTGGACACACAAAATGGATGATAAATTCTTTCTCAGAAGTGTGGCAGATTTGGGAGGTTTTCCTTTTCTGCAACCTAAACACGATTCTGTGAGGCGTTAACTTAACGGTTTTTAGTATAAGCACACCAACTTGGCATTCTGACGCATATAAGAACGCAACATAGAAGGTGGATCGAAGAAATCACACAATATAGACAGCAACTCTGGGAGCACGAAGCAAGAGTAAGCAGAAATAAGAGGTGGGAGGATGACTTTATTGGTTTTGGTGACCGCAGATGGTGGATTAAGTGCACAAACAAAGAGTATTGGAATCGTGAGAGACGCTTTTGTACAGTCTCTTGAGCGTAATATTTGAAAAACGTGGATGAAGAGAAGAAAAACATGATTAAGAAGGCTTAGAAAATAACAAGAAAGTTAAATTAATAATATAAATATACTGTATATGTGTATAAAAAAGGAATCAATATATAACTTATAATAATTTTAATGAAGGCTAGAGAGTCTATTTATTTAATTATGTATTTACCTATGACCTATGTAACTCGATCAATAAATATACATCAGTGGGTAGATATAACAAGTTTACAGTTAGTTTCAAAAGTGTTGCACACTCTGATGTTGGGTTAGTCTCAAAACTATTACATGCACTGCTGATGAGTTCATTTCAAATGTATTGCTCACTTTGGTGTTGCGTTAGTTTCATAAATACTGCACACTTTGGTGACGATTTAGTTTCAAAAATATTGCACAGTTTGGTGTTAAGTTAGCTTCAAAATTATTGCACACTCTGGGGATGAGTTCATTTCAAAAGTATTGCACAGTTTGGCGGAGAGTGTTTCATAAGTTCTGCACACTTCCTTGACGCATTTATTTCATTAGTACTGCACATATTGGTGATGAGTTAGTTTCATAAATACACTTTGTTATTAAGTAAGCTTCAAAAATATTGCACCTTTTGGTGATGAGTTCATTTCAAAAGTATTGCACACTTTGAATGAACTCATTGGTAAATCCATTCATCATGAGTAACGGAAACATTTATCGGAAATCTCTCTACAAAAATTCAGTTTCAAAAAGCTTTCATTATAATATAATAATAATATTTGACATAATTCAAAAGTTCTAACTGATCCCTGTTCTGGTCGTTTTAGGGTTAAAGCACTCGAATGGCGACACTCGATAACATATCGTTGATTTGTCGAGTCATGTAAAGCCTCGTTAAATGAAATTTTTTTTAGTCATGTTTATAATTTCGGGAGATGAAAAGGAAATAATGTTTTCATTTATTTATTTTTTTAATACTAATTGAGTATAAAAGGTTGTTAATTATCCGTTTCCGCTTTTCATTAGTTTATTACGTAACATTATGAGTTGAAACGAGTTTTAACTGGAAAGGGAACTTTTTTAAAGTTGAAAATGAAAATGGAAATGAAAGCCTCTGTTTTATTTCAAAAAGTTTGTTTGGCTAAACGACGCCATTTTCATAATGATATTTTCATTTGTGGGCCTGCGTTACCCTCAAACTTTTCCTGTCGTTTTCTGCCTTTTGGTATTTTTCCACTTTGCGACAGTAATCCTTTCCTTTGTCGCTGTGGAATTTTTTCCCTCTCTTCGGTGAGGAGAATTTATTTCATAAATACTGCACACTTGTCTAAGGGTTTCATTTCAAAAATATTGCACACATTCACATGAAGTTGGTTTCATTGATACTGCACACTTTCTGGTATTATTCATGTCAAAAGTATTGCACACTTTTGAGTGACTTCATTTGTAACGACGTTGGTGGAGAATCTCAAAACTTTCTTCGAGGGATTTCTTACAGAATCACCCAGTTTCAGAAAGTCCTCGTTTCATAAATAATGCACACTGTAGAGGAGAATTCACTTCGTAAGTAATGCACAGTTTTGGAAACGAATTCTTAAAGGTAGAGTTTCATACTTATGAAATAAGTTCTTCATGAAAGTGTGCAGTGAAAGGAATAGATCATGAAAATTTTCAACATTTAAGAGGTGAACCCTCTGTGAAAATGTGCAATATTTATGAAATGAATTCCCTCAAAAGTGTGCATTATTTGTGAAATGAATTCTTAAAGATAGTGTGCAGTACTTTTGAAATGAATACTTCATAAAGGTGTGCAATATTTATGAAATGACTTCCGTAGGAAACGTGGAGTCTTCTTTTTTTTAAATAAATAAATAAATTGTTACAGGCAGTTTGTAACTTTTATCAAATAGCCTAAATACCTCTGGAAGGTGTGCATTATTTATGAAATTGAAATGACTCCTAAAAAGTGTGCAATGCTTTTGAAATGAATTTTTGCCAAAAGTGTGCAAAATTTGAGGAAAGAAAGACTTTAGAGAATTCTAAACAGCAGGGCAAGCCAAGAAAAACAGGAAAAGGTTTCTCTCCCTCCAGTTCTGTACATATTTTTGTGACATTATACAGACGAATTGGATGAGAGTTTCCTTCTCTTGTCTTCTTGTCAAATTGGAAGAAAGAAATTTGCCTGAGGAGAGAGAGAGAGAGAACAAAAACAATTTTAATTAAGAAAACCGAAGGAGAAACAATTTAACTTTTTCTTTCCGTCCCTCCCCCAAAAAGTTTTTAGGCAGTTTACGTAATGACTTGCCTCTCCTTCGTTAACCTGTCCTCTCCGCCTGTCGGATTATTCATCAGAATCGTCAAGAATAAAAGAAAAAGACGAAGACGAAGAGGAAGTTTAATACGATTCGCAAGACTAACTTTTGTTTATTTTCAAACGGAAGAAATACTAAATCGATTAGTGTCTGAATAGAGAGAAGAGAAGGCTGTGAACGAGAGGAGGCGGTGGGGGGGTTTGAATTTAATGAAAGAAGAAAAATAGGACTGACGTGAAATCCTCACTTTGTCTCACGACCAATGAGGAAGAAAGAAGAGATGTTACAAGATTGTCAATTAATTTGAAAGAGAGCCTTTCTCATCTCTTTTATGTATTCAAAGATTGAAAGAGAGAGAGAAAGAGAGAGAGGATGGTGAGTTAGGATTTCGTATTCGGTTTAAAGGAGAGGTGGGAGTGGTGGAGTGGAAGGAGGAGGAGGAGGAATTTGTTTTCGAGAAGAAAAAAGTTAAAATGAGAATCTCAGATTTAATTTTTCTATCCTTCCCCCTCCTCCCTCCTCTCTCTTTCGGAGTTTTGTTCTTGTTCTTATCACTCTTATTTACAAAATTACATCGTAAACTACAATTTACAGCTTGTTCCTTTTGTAAATTGTCAATTTCACTTTGTCTCTTCGATTAATATTTACATTTATATGTCGTTACTATCTGTAATACATACAGAAAGCTGATAAAAAAGTTTTCTTTGTTCTTTCTGTATATATTTGGTATACCGGAAAGTTCTCTCAATGATTTTACAACAAGTATGTATATATTCATCTGACGCTTGGTTCTCTCGTTTTATGGCCTATACAGTAGGGCCTATACATGATGACCCAGCAAATAAACTAAAATTGAAGATGATTCGTGTTAGTAAGAATGGATTGGCTGATTGACAGATTTGAAGTTCATTCAAGCCACTGTATTTTGTATGAATACTAAGTAAGAAAGAAATGATACAGAAGGAGTGGATAATCTGTAAAAGGTGTTCGGTGAGGGTACAGTTTTGATCTTATTCGTGATCATAGCTCTGGGCGGCCATCTTTAATCGACGACGATACTGTCAAGTGTGTTTTAAAATGAATTCTTAAAGATAGTGTTTAGTAAAGTCAGTCTTCTAGTGTTCTTGTGAAGTTTAGTATTCGTAAAGGTAGTGTAGTACTTATGAAAAGAGTTCTTTATGAGAGTGTGCAATATTTCTGAAAAGAATCTTCAAAAAGTGTTCAGGTTTTGATTAATGGTAGGTGTGTATTACTTATGAAACAAATGATTCAGAAAAATGTGTAGCACTTATGAAATTAATTTCCCCCCAAAAAGTGTGCAATGTTGTTAAGTTAATTCTTAGGGATAGTGTGCAATACTTATGAAATGGATACTTTATGAAAGTGTTCAATATTTATGACATAAACCCTCCGTGTAAATGTGCTATGTATGAAATGAATGTGAAACCCAGAAATGTGTGCAACGTTTTTGAAACTATATCTTAAAAATGGCGTGCAATATTTATGAAATGAATTCTTTATGAAGGTGAGCAGTATTATTGAAAAGAATCCACAAAAATGTGTACGATTTTGAAAAATTCTAATGATAGTGTTCAGTATTTATGAAATGAATATTTCATGGAAATGTTCAATATTTAAGAGGTGAACCATCTGTGTAAATGTGCAATATTTATGAAATGAATTTCCTCAAAAAAGTGTGCATTATTTGTGAAATGAATTCTTAAAGATAGTGTGCAATACTTTTGAAATGAATACTTCATAGAGGTGTGCAATATTTATGAAACGACTACTTCTAGAAAACGTGGAGTCCTTTTTTGAAATAAATCGTTAAAGGCCGCTTGTTATATTAATCACAAAAATACTTCTGGAAGGTGTGCATTATTTATGAAATGATCACCTCTAGAAAGTGTGCAATATTTCCTGAACATAAGTCAAATGTTGTATATATGCAGTTCAGTCTTGGAACTAGAACAGAAAGCTGCGAGTTATCAGTGTCGGTCAGGTTAGTTCGTCAGTTTCAGTCGGTTATTATCAAAGGGACTTCGCTATCCGAGGACTGGAGACCCGCCGTTTTGAATCCTTCTGATGTAATTAATTACATTATGTCCAAAAGGGAAAACTCAAAAGCGGAATTATGACAGGAGAAAATGATTTCATGACATGCAGAGCACACGTCAAAGACGTGCCACCTACTCAAAAGGGAAATTGAATGAAAGGGGTCGTGAGCAAAGTCAGCAGAATGAAAAAAATTGTTTTGGAACGGAAGCCTCGAGAAAGAGAGGAGGCGAAGTGGGAAGGAGGGAAGAGAGAGGACATAAAATGAAGCAATAAAAGAAAATGGAAAGAAATAAAATAGAAGGTGACCAATTTCCAGAAGGAAGACATCGTTATGATGAATTACACTGCACCGCCCAAAATGAAAGAAATTTCTCAGAATTTCCTTTCCATTCTGATTCTCTGGACAGAGAAAAACAGGACGAGCATCAAACTGGAAGCTCAGACCCAGGAGCAAGTAACAATCATTTCATTTCGGCGATTATTCATAGTCACCAACTGACACACAATCGCAATGTGACAAATTATTCAGTGATTATCATTTACCGGCTATTTTACAAAACCTCCGACTGACACTCAATAAACAAACACTTTCTTCCTGGTGGCATAACGAATTCCTTTGTCAGAAATGG
>JADMLL010000012.1:2104210-2196892 GCA_016920875.1 Columbicola columbae
TTAAAGATAGTGTGCAATACTTATGAAACGAACACTTGGTGGAAATGTTCAACATTCACGACAACAGCCCCCCGTGGTTTTATGACAAACAGAGGAAAACAGTGTAACCCACCTCGATCGAGTTAAATTCTCTAGTAGCTCAGACTTCGTAGAAATATAAAAACTACAAACATCTACAACTACAAGTAAAGTTTTTACATACAAAAACGTACAAAGACAAAACAAAGACAGAAAAACTTCCTGTCACACTTCCGACACTCCCGTCGAAGTCGAACTACCGAACCTGAGACGAGCGATGCTAAGTCGTCAAACTCAGGCTCGCTTGCACAGGTCTCATAAGTCCTGGTCACCGACTCCCTGCTCTTCTTTGTTCTATTTCATTCATGAAATTTACTGTACGTTACAACTGTAACTGAATATCTGTGTAGGCCTATACACATTTTGAACGGGAACATCTTCTCCTTATGCTCCTCTTCTCTTCTCTCTAGTTTAGTCAAGATATCTTGCAAGTTTTCTGGGAGAATTCGTTTCATAAGCATCGCACACTGTCTTGTATAATATTCATACATAATACAGACAATCTTGGAGTATCATAAGACCTTCACAATTTTTCGGTGGATTTATTTCATAAATATTGCACGTTTTCATAACAGAAAAGAACGTGAAAACTCTAGACAAAGGGTGATTCAATTGTAAGATGAACCCTCCTTGTGCAGTATATATGGAATGAGATCCTATTACAATACTTGTGAAATAGTTTTCCTTACAAAGTGTGCAATAATTATGAAACGACATCTCTAAAAGTGTTAAATATCTTTGAACTCAATTTTATTTCACAAACGCAACACATCTTAGCCTTGAAATTGATTTCAAAAGTATTGCACGTTTTAGTCCAAAAATCAGTTTCAAAAATACTCCAGAATTTAACTCAAATTTCATTTCAAAAGTATTGCACACTTAAGTGACATTCATTTCATATACGCTCATCCACATTTCGAGCAGTAGGTCATTTTAAAAGTGACGTTCAACAACGTCTGAACAAATCATTTTGTAAATAAAAAGAAATCCCAAGTCCAAGTAAATCGTTCAACTTGAGAATCGCGTAAAAAAAGACCCAAACAATGGCTGTACGAATGAATGAACTTAATCGACTTAAAAACATTTGACCTCCATTATATTCGGAAGGCTGAGAAGTAATATGTAGTATATTAGAAAAGCGTCTTAGCGGGACACCGGACATTCGGTGGGGCGGAAGGGGAAGAACGTGGGGACGACAGGAGAGGTCATTCCATCGCCCTTAATTCGCTCCGCGGAAAATTCGGAAAAGCTTTTCACCCCCAAAAAAATGTAAAAAATGAATGAATTTCACGAAGAAGTCGATCCGCGATAATGGGAAACCATTAACAGGAGTAAACTTCTTATGTTTGTCCTAATTCGGCTTCTCCGGGGGGAAGACATGTTTGAAATCAATAGAACCCCCCTCCCTCCACCCCGACGGAAAAAAGTTACGAGTCACCCGATGAAGAGAAATAAAAACTAAACATAACAAAAATTCCGGGGAGAAATATAAAATGGACGGGATCCTGCGGTTTTCACAGTGTCGGATTTTCACCATTTTGGAAAATGTTTTGAGTTTGCCCCCGCCGAAAAAAAAAGGTCGATGAAGAGGGGCCCTCTCATCTACTACTACTACTACAAACACCCCCCGAGTCTCCATTTTGTGAATCGTTTTCGATTTGCTTTTATTTATTTATTTATGATTTTTACTTGCCTTTCTGGGAGGAGGCTGCATTTTATTTCTGTTTTTTCTCCAATGCTGTTGGCTCTCCTGTCGTGTTCGTTTAGAATAGCACTCGCGACACCCACGGTCGGGCGTTCCACCGACCTACTGCTCGCTGGAAGACTTCGCCTTTTCACGTGACCAGTACGCATGTCTTTGCGTTTGCTCTGATTTTGCGTATTGATTCGCCTGTGGAGTTGCCCTTCTTCCTCTCCTAACCCCCACCCCACCCCTGTCCCCGCAGCCCACTTTTCAACTCGAATTTGTTTCGCTCTCCCTCTCCTCCCCACCGTTTTTTTCTTTATTTTCTTTTGAGGTCGCTGTTTTCCTCGAAGGGCCTTGAGAAATAATTGAGGAGTCGATTTATGTATCGGGTAGTGGTCGCAAGAGGGGTTGTGACACAGGTTCGGTGGTACTCCCAAGTGGGTACTCCAACGTTTCCCTGAATTCCTGAAAAACTGTTCCGGGGACGGAATCCTTTTTCGAAATCCCCGCGTCACGGAGTCACGTGAGCCGTTTTGTTTTTGGGAAGAGGATGGCTGTTGGCTTTCTTCCCTTCATATCGATGACGTAATCGTCTAATGGTCACGTGTTGACACAGTTCTCAAACTGAGGAAAATTATAACAAAACAAACAGTGTGGCCAACTTTTACAACGGAGCATAACTCAAGTTCTTGGAATCGATATAAATTTTAGAGACGACAGAAATTTAAATCAGAGCTAAATCAAACAGGCCAAAGCCGGAAGGAACTGTTGTATCGGATTTATTTCCGGTTTTTATGATTGCGAGCGACCCGACCAAAGGATTACAGAAGATTTCGTTTCAATTCCAGTTCGACTTTTGAACTTTTCGATTGTTTTCTATTAAACTCACAACCGGGGTTTTCTGTATTTGTTTGGGGGCGGGGCGAAGAGGGGAATAAACTCTGCGTGAAACTTTGACGGCAAAATTCAATCAAAAGCTAATTGAAGTACTACAGAAACCGGACGTTTTGTGAATATGATTCCGGTTCTAGTGACAACAAAACTTACCATCAATTTCGTACACAAAAAAAGAATTAAATAGCAAAAAGGGAGAGTGGGAGGAGGTGACAAAAGAGAAATAAAGTGTTATAGAGAGAAAGGAAAGAAAGTGAAGAAGAGTTAGAGAATTGAGAGAAAAATTATCAGAAAGATAAGAAGTTTGAATGAAAGAGAGACTTAAGAGGAGGAAAAAAGAGAGAGAATAAAGAGAACGAAAGAGAGTGGCAGAGTAAAAAGATAAATTGAAAGATAAAAAGTAAAACAAAACGGAAATAACAACAGAATGAAAGACAAAGGAAAAAGGGAGGAAAGGAAGGAAGAAAAGAACAGGGCAAAAAAGAGAAAGTGAGATACTAAAAGAGACAAACAAATCAAAAATAACAAGAGTAAGAGGTGAGAAAGAAGGGTGGAGGGAAAATCAAACAACTAAAAATTAGAGAGAGAGAGAGAGAGAAGATAAGAAAGACAAATAAAGATAAGGACAAATAAAGACAAAGAGAAGTAGAAAGACAGAAGACAAAAGAAACAAACAAAACTAGCAAAAACAGAAAGATAGAAGAAGCGACAGAGGTAAAAAAGAAACAGAAATAAAGACGGAATCACAGACAGATCGAAAAGAGAGAATAACTCATTTAAGACAAAAATGAGAGAAAGCGAGATGCTTAAAAAGACAAACAAGTATAGGAGACATAAAAAGAAAGAAAAGAGATAGAGAACAAAAGGGCAAAAATGAATAAAAACCAGAAACAGAGAGAGGAAGAGAAATTGAAAGAGAAAAAGAAACAAAGATAGAGTGAAAGACAAAGACAAATAAAGAAAGAAAGAAAGAAAAGGATAAAGGCAGGAGCCAAAACAAAAGATTCAAACTAAAAATTGGAAAGGAGAAAGAGAGACGAAGAGAAATAGACAAGAAAGAGAGAGAAGGAGTCAGGAGACCAAAAATAGAGGACTTGACATACTATTAATCAAATGACAACAAACAAAAATAGCAAAAGATAGAAACAAAGAGAGGGACAATAAAAAACAGAGGTAAAAAAACTAAAAATAGGAACTAAGAGAAAGGCAGAATCTAAAAAAAGTGTGATACTAAAAAATACAAACAAAAATACACAGAGAGAGAGAGAGAGATGCAGACAAGAGGCAAAAAAAGAATCGAACAACTAAAAATAGGAAAGAAGAGATAGAGAGGAAGAGAAATGGAGAAACTGAAAATTAAAAAAAAGAAAGACAAACAAAAATAAAGATAAAATAAAAGACAAAGAGAGGGCGGGAAAGAGAGAGAAAGAAAAACAGAGAAACAAAAAGAAGAGAATCAAACAACTAAAAACAGAAACAAGAGAGAGATACACACACACACGACACACACAAAGACAGAAAACAAAAACAAAACAAAAAAAACGAGGAGAAATAATTTTTACTAAAAAACTTGTATTTATAGACAGATTCTGCGCATGCGCAATTTTAAAAAAACGTCCAAATTTACAACTTGAGGTTCAAAATTTTTAATTTTTCTCATTTTCCTTCCTTTTCTTTCTTTAATTATTTAAACTGTACAATATTTACAAGAGAGAAAAAAAAATGGTCACATAAATTTATAAATCGAATAATAATAATAATAATAATAATAATATGATGCAAATATTCCAATTAAAAACAAATTATTTTCAATGTATTTACAAAAAAAAAAACAACGCATCATCTTTTAATTTATTAATCAATCAATCAATTAATTTAAATCAATTTAAAAAAATCTTTTTTTCTGTTTTAATTTATTATTTATACATAAGTTACTAAATACGCAAAATTAATTTCAAATAAGAAATAATAATTAAAAAAATTGGGGGCCGGGGGCTGGGGGGGGCTCAAATCAAAATCCCAAATTTTCTTTTCGAGAGACAGACTTTTCCCTACTTTCGCTTCCTCCTTGGTTCTTCTTACTTAAAACACTAGAAAGACTGGGAACTTGATACTAAGCATACGTGTAAAGCAGTACAAAAAATGACAACCTCAGCCGATCTAGTGTTAAAAACAGTGTCGACTCTTTATTGATTTGATTTCAGGTTTTCAGGTTTGAGAGACTCGAGTCTAGCAGGTTTCATGTGATGTGTGGGGGTAGAAAGGCTTCGAAACAGGTTCCGAAAACGCACTAAACCAGACCGGATTGAGGTCCGGAGGAGATGTGTTTAGAACTATTCGTCCAGGATTTGAATTTCGCGCCTTTTTTGGGAGAGGATGGTCAAAGGCCGGATAGAAGTTGGAAATGGAATCATTTGTGAGAGTTTTTGCGTTTTTTAAAGATTTCATTTAGCTGATTTCCCTCCCGAGTTTCTTCCTGATCACAAAACAAACACACCAAACAATAGTCAGACAAGAGTTTGAAGATGGTAAACAAAATGGCGGCGAAAAACATCACCAGGTGGTGCTCACCGGAAGAAATTTTCTAAATGAGTCCCTCAAGACACGAATCCTACAGCTTTAAAATGGAGACAGACGGAAACGACAAAAGCAATTGATTTGCAACATTTTTCACAAAATCATCCTCAACGACAAAAGACCAACTTCCTTCATGTTTAGCTTATGATAAAGTGCCCCCTTCTTTGAATTCAATTGTGAAAAATTTTTTTGATTTTGTCAATATTGATTTCGAACAAATCGAGAGAGAGTAAAAAATGGAGAACCAACAGATGATCCAAAAATAATTTTTTTCACCGGGTAGAGGAGAGGGAGGGCCAGCAAACGAGGACCCAACTACAAACGAGCCGAAAATAGCGCCTCTCAAAAGCTCGTTAGTATATATATCGTTCAAAAGGTTACACAAAGAGAAAAATTTTTGTTGAATTTGAAAATAAATAAACTCTCTCATTTCCATTTTAATTTCCTCGAGCCTTTGTTCAAACGAACCCGGTCCAGAGGCAAAATAAAAATCGAAAACTAATAAAAAGACAAATTCGATTCAGCATCGCAAACACCTGACACAATTTAAATTGTTAGCTTTGCTGAAAAACTAAAACAAGCGAGAAACAACAAAGAAAGGGAGCGTAACCAGAACCACTCGACCTAGTCCCACGATACCAAAGTTGACGACATTGATATAGGACCTCTGGTATTCCCCGCCACCCTACAACATCATCTCTGTTTCTCTCCACAGCAAAGATTTTAAGCCACCATTGTCTCAAACATCTCCCAAAATAAGTTTTCCTGTTCTAGAGCCTCTAAATAGGACACTGGGATGTCAGTCATATCGATCTTTATCTCGAAGCCGCATACCAGACCTAACACAGAGACTAACCCAAACCACGAGGATAGAGTATCTCCTTGAAAAGAACTAATTTCGACCATTTTCTAACTCCTCTCTCTCAAGTCACAGCTTTTGAACTGATTCCAACGACCACCCACCCCCCAAAACCATCCCTCACAAAACCTCTTTCACTTAACCCATAGACCAACCACAGCAATTATACTTAAAACAAAAGATAAAAACCTTTCAAACAATCAAAACCTAAAAAGACTGCAGTTCATCATAAGCTAAACATGTTCATATTATTGATGACAAAACCTCCAAACCCTAAAAACCGTCATTCGGACTATTATCTCGCCATCTTTTCTTTTCTGAATAAATTTTCACACTCGAAACCAATCACAATGGACACAGCATCATCAAACGGTGCACAGTCTGCTATTAAAAAAGCTCACGTTTCCCCAAAAACCAAAAATATAAAAAAGAAAAACCTTCAAAAGGTCAAAGTCTTAAATTAATTTACAAAATGGCCATAAAAATAAATTAATAAATTACAAATATCAATTAATAATTATGATAATATTAATAATATACACCGTGGTGGTGGATGGTGCACGATGAACTTCTGTTGTTCGAGAGTGAGAAGGGGGGGTTTGAAACCAAAGCTCACAGAATTAAAAAGTTTGGAAACTGTATCCGACGGAAGTCAAAATGAAAAATTTGTCTCTCTCGGGAGTCGTAACAATTGGAAAAACAAACTCGACCCGGAGAGAGAGAAAGTTTTTTTTTGTATACTTTTTTTAAAACAAACAACAGCAAAATTAAAAATAAAACTTTTCTTCCTTCCGGTTTCATTTTCCTCCCTCCCCCTCCTTTCACCCCTTCCGGCTTAACGACTCCCACAACAGCACAAACCAAAAAAAAAATTTTCCTTTTCTCTACCCCTCGTGTGCACCATTTGACGACAGCATAAATAAACACAAAAAAAAATTTATCCTAATCACAACATAATCAAATCCGGAAAAACCTTCCCTCCATACTCAAAATTTGTGTTTCAAACCGTTTCCGAAACCGGAAATTGAAATTCAAAAAACATCAAAACAAACACAAAAATTATTTCTGACTTTCTAAATCAAACAGCGACGCCATGACAACAAAATACAGACAAATTGAATTTTCATCCCTTTTCCCACCGCCACAGTGTAACTGGTATGGGGGGGGTGGTTGGAAGGGTGAGGACTCAAACTCACAACCATAACTTTTGCCACCGGTCTCTCACATAGTTGAAAGACAAATATTGAGTATGGAAGGACGCTGTTTCTGTTTATTTATTTATCGTTCACATGAGTAAGGTCACAGCGCTGTTCTCTGTTACCTTCCTTTCTCACCCCCTAACCCCTTCCCGCCCCTCTCCTGTATTCACGATTTTGAGCAAAATCTGTCGTTTTGTTGATTGTGGTGTATGCTTCTTGTATCACTTATTTATTACATTATACTCTAACCTTAAATTTATAACTTTTAATCTTGTATAGATTATAATATATACCATATAAACAGGAGAGGGGTGAATGGAGCGTGGAGGGGGAAGTTAACCGCGAGTGAGTCAAATTTTAAAAGCTGTGAAGACGACAACAACAACCCCCTGCTCTTCCCTTAATTTTTAATCAAATTCGGCTTTTGTTTATAACCTAGTTAGTTAGACACTTTGTCGGGGAGGGGGGGGAGAGAAGTTATACACAATTCAGACCGGAAGTAACGACGCAAACGAAAAGGCGACGACGTCTTGCCCAAGACGAAAAGAAACGTTCGCGAATCAAGATGGAAACCGTAGCTAAAGATTAAACCCCCTCGAGTGATTATGTCGATACACGAATCTAACCCATACTGTATACACCAGTCAAGGACTCAACTCGAAATCGAGAACAATGCGAAAAACCTTTGCTCATCCTTTGTCGTGTCTGGTCAAACGAAACTATCCACCCACGCAACCTGACACCACAAAACAAACAAACAAAATCCTGCATAAATACAGAAAAAAAATTACAAAAACAAACAAAAAATCTAGTTCTAAAGAAGGCTTACATATACAAAAAAATTTATATATATAAAAAAAATATAAATAAATAAAAACAAAAAAAAATCTTAGTCACTGGAAACGCAAACTAGAAACTGGTCTCGAAAAAACACCAAAACTCATCCCCTCGAACAACGGAACAGAGAATACAGACAGACAGTTAGACAGTTATTAATAAATAAAATCCAATAATCATAATTCGAGTATACACAACAAAAAAAACATCATCACAAACGGAAAACGATTTAGGAAAACCGGAAACAGAGAGAGGGAGAGAAAAAACAAAAAATGGCGCGAAATTCAAAAAGGATTTGAAGGTTTGGGGATGAAGGGGGGGTTGGTAAACCTTCTTAAAAACCTAATTTTTTAATTGACTTTTGTACATTATACTTTTCTCTTAAAAATGTAGTGATAGTAGTAGAACAGTAGTCATAACACTACGTGATAATTATAGTTATCGATTAAATCGGGTGGTAAAAATTGGTTTCACTTGCACAAATCCAAAGGGGGCTCCCAAATTTGCTTTTTTTGATAATACTTTTCGGGCTACGCCCCTTTCTGACATCATATAAATATATATATAAACACAAATATTAATAGAACATAAAACAAACAGCCTCAAAGCTTCGTCGAAACTGAATATCACGGAGGGGGGGGGAAAAGTCGCGTTTAAAGGAAAAACCAAAAAACAAGGGAATGGGGACGATCCGTGCAATAAAATCAATCACTTCCGGTTTTAGAGGAAAAAAAGAAACACTCCCGCACAACCCCCAACGTCCTATAAATAAGACAACACTTTCTTTCCAAGCACCCTAAGGGAAAAAAATAATTTTCTAAAAATATTGCCAAGACTATATCTCCCCCCGACACATATCCCCCCAACTCCTCTTCGTTTTGGCCGTTTTGCAAATCGGCCGGTTTTTTTTTTAAATTATATATATACAAATATATCTGCAAAAGGCTTTGGGTGTTCCTCCCATTCCTGTATCAGCCATTTTGGAATTGTAAGCGGGGAAGAAGATGCTGGAGTATAACGATAAGGCACATTCGTTTTAAGTACCGGAACCGATATTTTGGTTTTTGGTTTTTTGTTTTCCCTTTAATCCGCAACTTTTTGGTTTCTTTGAATCTATAGCAAAACGATCATTTGATTTGTTGTTTCCGGTTCGGCCATCTCCTCAGCAAAAATACAAAAAAAATGTTTACAGGTGTTTGAGTAGGGTTGTGTTTTGCTGTTCATTGACTATCAGGGAAATTGCGTAAGGTTGGCAACCGTGATTTCAATTTCGACGCCATTTTCACAATTCTCACTATAACTCGACAGATTTCCCTTTCTTCCTGTTCTTATAACATCATCATTATTATTATAATTAAGATTTTAATGTTTCTACACAATGAGCATTAGGAATCAGTGAGGATCACCGCACGGGGACAGGGCACTCGGGGGGCGGAACAGAATCCGGTGGGGGCTCGTTTCTCCCCGTCATCACGTAGCCCTCTTCGCACCGCGACAACTTTAACCGGATCGGCGTTGTTTTTGACGTCCGTACCTTTCGCGTTTCCGACGAGACTTCCGCTTCCGGATCCAGAGGCACGACCGAAACCTCGCTCGGAGGCGAGGGATCCGGAGGAACGGGACTCGGTTCGAGTGGGTCTATTGCCAACGGATCGACATCCTCGAGAGGGGGCCCCCCTGATGTTCCCTCGGGCGGCGGGGCTTCCGTTCTACCGTCCGATTCGTGTTGAGTCCGAGGCGTCGGATCGACCGTTAGCCGTTCACTAGCTTCACCCGGTTTGCCGAATTTTATTATGATCTTAGGCGCGGCTCCGAACGTTTGTCCGACCACTTGCAAATCCTTGTTCTTCTTCTTTTTCTTCTTGCTCTTCGTCTTCGTTGATTTCTTGTCGCTCTCGTCGAAATCCGCCATTATCTTCCGCCTGTATTTCATGCTTTCCCGCTTCAGCTCTTCCACGCTCGGCATCGTCGTCACCACGTTGCAGTGTCGTTTCTTCGGGGGTCGAACTCTCAGGTTTTTCTTCTCCTCCGTCGTTCGCACGGTTACCGCCGCCTCCGATCCGCAGATCTTGATTTTCAACTTGGGCGCGCCCGTCGTTGCCGGAGTACTCGGTTTACTCGTTCTCGCTCTTCGTTTCGGCGTCGACCCGTCCAACAGCGATGGAGGATTGCTTCCGGTGGAATTTCTTCTTTCTGGAATGCTTAACTCGTCCTCGGGTGGTGGGAACGTTAAATCGAATCCTCTCGCCTAGCAAAAGCAAAATTCAAACTCTGAATAAAAATCCTTCTTGATCACTCCCTCACACAAGGTAACATTACCGCCATTTTGTAGAGCCATTCCTTCGACAGCAGGATATCGATGTGTGTACCCTCTACATGCCCACGCCCTCCCACCTACTCCCTCTCAGTTTAAAAATGAACCCACCTTCTCAGAATTGCGCCTAATAAAAATTGAGCCTCACCGGTTTTTCTTTCTTTCTCTTCTTATCCATGTTCGCGTCGATTAGAGCTTTGTAGTCCTCCCTCGTCGGTATCGAAGTCATCGAGGCCACGGCTTTGGGTATAGTGATGCTTGATCTCGAAGGAGGAGGAGCTGCGGGGGTGATGGGAGCAGCCGGATCGTCCGTGTTCATATCCTGGTTCCAGTACTGTCTCAGGAGCTCTTTCTTCCTCATTCGGCGGAGACTCGAAGTTCCGGTTCCGGCTGAGCTGTTGGTTGCGGCAGGAGGAGTTGCTTGTGCCGGGGGTGGAGCTGGATGAGGAGTGCTAGACGCCGCATAATTGGCATCTAGGAATGGTCCCTTAATTTTAACCTTGAGTTGGTTCCGCGAATCGTTGAGTGATACCTGGAAAGAAAGAAAGCGGAAATCGAAATGGGTGAAAACCGGAAGTAAAGCCTTCGAATCATGTCTTAACGTCGAAAAAACATTTTGGCTTACCTTGTTCGGTGGTTCAGGAGTTTCCGATGGCTCCGGCCGCGGAGCCGGAGGTGATTGCACTGATGGTGGTGGTACAGGTACGGGGGGAGGACTTCGCTCTTTCGGCGGCGTGACCGGTCGACTAGCTCTCAAAGCGGAATGCAGTTCCTTCTCCATTTCTTCGTCGAATTCGTTGACGTGAGGAGCTTCTGCTGGATTCGCGAATGCGTTCAACAGATACTCGGCCGTGTTGACGGGCGGCTCGAACGACGAATACGTTCTCATGTCCACGGGTCCAGGCAAAGGAGGCGCTACATCAGGGAAAGACTGAGGCGGCGTCGGAGGAGGTTGAATGTTCGAAGACACGGGAGACGCGGATACTTTGTGCGTTTTTGTCGTCGGAGATGAAAATTTCGGGACGGGAGAGGAGGAATCCCGCGACAGAAACATCTCGGACTTCCGTTCGTGGACATCTGTCGACCTTCGTCTCTCCCGCATTGCTTTAAGGTTTTCCATTCCGTCGGATGTCCCATCCTCATCGAAATCCATGTCGTACACGGTTCCCTCCAACTTCGTCCGGATGGCAAAATCTTCGTATACGGGCGTCCCTCTCCCCCTTCCCCGTCCCCTACCCCGTCCTCTAGATCCCGTTGTTGGTCCACGTCCTCGTTTCGAACTCGAGTCTCTGATTCTCGTAACTTGTACTTTATCGGGAGGGTACGGCACTTGTCTCGGACTTTTCTTTCCAGGGCTTTTACCCGGAGACTTTCCAGGCGATTTCCCTTGGGAAATGACTCTCGCGGACACTCTAGTACCTTTCGTTACTCCTTTCTTACTAGGCGGCGTTGTGCTTGTTGCGTTACTTGATGGTCTCTGCGGGGACTCCGCCTGATGGTTGGAAAAGGAGTTCTGCTCCGGCGTCATCGCATTCGGGAACTGAGCAGGAGTGAGGGGAGGTTCGATTGCATTGGGAACGCTGGCAGGAGGTGATACTATAGCTGCGGTTAAGGCCATGTTGTGTTGAGACGAAGTAAAGGAAGCACTACAAGGAGAAGGAGTGGGGACCGTGGGAGGAGGAGGAGGTGGAGGTGGAGGAACCATGCCAGCAGTATCTTCTGGTTTGGACGGCAGCGAATGTAACATACTATGAGAGGGTGGAAAGGATGGTGGAAACGAACTCTGAAACATGGCAGAGCCCGGCGAGGGAAAGGGAAGCGGAGGGCAAGGATTTGGCGGAAATAGGCCGACGGGAGCAACGAATGGAGACGCCTCCGAATACGGATGGTAAGGAGCGTTGTCTGGTAAAAACGGATTGATTCCGGAATGATACAGATCAGGATGCGAAAACGGAACGCTGTCATCGGTCTTCTGCAGGCTCTGTTGGAAGGCGAGCAAGTCCCCGTGTTTCGTTTGAACGTCCGCCTTGATCGCTTCCACGATTTTATTGTGAAGCTCCTGACTGAAATGAGCATTTTCCAATTTCCCGTGGTCATCTATCCCGGAACCCGGCGGAGGTGGAGGAGGATAGTGCATATCTTCCTCAGGCTTCATTCCGACATCACCCATTTCGGCACAAGGTTTCACTTGGTCCACTTTTGTCTGATCGTGTTTGGGTTTCGTATCTTCTTTCGAAGATTCTACCGAGGACGAACTAGAGGACCGTCTTGTTATCACTTCACTTTCGGGCCAGCGGGATCGACCCCTATGATAAGGCGACAAAGAGGAGGGATAAGGAGTTTCCGACGGGGATTGGTATACGGTGGACGCGTTGGAATTTGGTGGCACCCACCTATCATCCGCAGATGCTGAAGCTTCGATATTTTCCCGAATATCCGGCATAATCTGAAATTCGAGACCATTATTAACCAAAGGATAAGGAGTCAGAGCACCAGGAGTCAGTTTCTGCATCTCGTGAAACCCAGCCACCAAGAGAAACCGACTAAAACTACTCACGCTTCCAGGATCGTGCTGAATAGGCGGACAAGAGCCGTAGAAATTGTCGTAAGGATCCGGAGCTTCGAAACCTTGCCGCGGAGGCGGATATCCAGCCGGGGACTGTTCCGTATCTTGCATGGGTCCCGGATATCTAGGCGTCATCATGCTCGGTTGAGTCTGTGGAGTTTTCTGAGCCGGATAAGCCGCGGGACTTTCCAAATTATTAACTGGCGTCACGCCACCACCCTGAGACCTGGGAGTAAATTTACCAGACTCGGAAGTCTGAGAAGGCATGCCCTCCACCGGACCCTGGAACCCAGGAGTCGGCGGGGGCCTTTTCCCATAACTAGGAGATTGGTTCTCTAATAAATTATCTCTAGAAATGTCTGTCGATTGCACTATTTCCGGAGCGGTCATAACATCCCCTGATTTCCCGTCCTTGATTTCCCCCGGCGGTAATTCTTCGGGAGCCGGAATTGGACTTGGCTCTTCCGGATGACTGGTGCTCTTCTTCGCGTACTCCATTCTCAGTTTCTCCACGAGGTTGTACGTCTCCCGCTTCGAATCTTCTTTGGAATCCTCCTTGAACAGAAACTCGTTACTGAAATTAAACTGCAACGGTCGCGGATCCTCGTGAACGGTTTCATCCACGGCGAGGATATCGTTCTCGAAATCGAATATATCCGAGAGATGATCGCGATTCGAGGTTTGGGGGGAGAATATCGACCTTTGGGGATAGATTGGCACTCCGAGGGAAGAAGTCCGTGATGATATTTTCTTGGGTTCGCCCGACGAACTTTCCGGAAGCCCCAAATCCAGGGAAAAGCTCGAACGGACACCGACGTCGTCCACCGGCGGCGGCGATGGATGTTTATCATCCACGCCCAGACCGGGGAGACTTAAATCGGGCTTACTACCTAATTGCATATCACTATTAACAATATTATTGTTATTATTATTATTATTATTGTTATTGTTTACTTTTGTATCATGTTCAACTTCTGATTTATCACTAATGCTCACCAACCGGGAACTTCGTCTGAATTTGTCTTTCTCTAAATTCTTATCGGACGCGTCCAAACCCGAAACACTCTGACCCGTTTCTTCTGATCTATGATCGTCCGGCTTCTCGTTTTCTTTCTTCTCTTCTTCTGGACTGCTGCTCTCGTCCAACAGTCCCAACGCTTTCTTAACCGATTTCGGCATCGGCTTCGCTTTCGCCGTCTTTTCGTCCGGAATGGGAATGAACTTATCACGGTTGTCTTTAATCTTATCGTTTTTAACTTCCGCCGACGCCTTCAACTCGTTTCTCGACTTGAGTCCATCCGCGTTTTTCTTCGCATCTTTCCGCGGCCGTCCCGGACCTCGTTTGACCGGTTGCTCGTCTTTCTTTCCTTGAACGGATTCGTCCGCCGTTTTCTCCTTGATCGACTCGAAGATCTTGTCCAATTTGTTCGGTTTCCGAGGGGTCGATCGTCTCTGACACATTTCCGATTCGAGATCTATTTCTTTGGAACCTTTCTTCGTCGGAGATGAAGAGGACTTAGCTTTCGCTTCGGCGCCACGATCTTCGACTTCCGCGATCGATTTTCTCTTTCTTCTTTCCGCGTCGGTCGACGAGTTGAACGAGTCCAAAAAGAAATTTCCTGATCTGGTCGAAGAGCCTCCGACCCGATCACCCAAGCTACGTTTTCGTGATGATTCCTCTCTTTCAGAAGTTGGCGGCTGAAATTCAATTTCAGGCCGCCCGTCGGAAGTTTTAAGCTTCTTCTCGGGCGCCCTCTTGAACCTCTTGCCGTCGTCAAACTTTGACTGGTTTCCCTTGTCAAGAAAGGGCCAGTCCTCAGTCTTTTTCTTAGGCTCAGGATCGAAGATGCTCTTCTTGGGCTCGTCCTCGCTTTCCGACGATGACGAACTGCTCGACGAACCCGAACTGCTGCTCGAACTCGTCGTCGACGTTGACAATTTCGCGCTTCTCGGAGACTTACTTCCGGCTACTCCGGGTTTCCTAACCCTCTCCGTCGTCCTCCTCATTTCTTCCTTCTTCTTATCAACCGGTTTCACCTCGTCAGTCAATTTCATTCCACATTTTATCGTTTCAGCTGCTTTCTTTGCTGCCTGCCTCTGTGGTACGTATGCGAGAACGTCAGGATTTTCTTCCTTCTCTGAATGATCAAAGTCGAAAACGTCGCTGCTTTTCCCTCTTTCGTCCCTCGACAGCTTCGTTTTGCTTTTCATTTTGTTTCTCGACCTCTCGAATCGATCTCCGTCCTTCGTTTTGTCGATTCTGTTCACGTCATCTGTTAAAATGGAAGCTTCGTCTTTCTTCCCTTGAAAGCACTTAAGGTTTTCGCTCGCTTTCTTTGCTGCCTGTCTCTGAGGAACGATCAGATCGCTCGGATCGAAACCTTTTCTGGAAGACTTTATGTTTTCCTTGTCGTCGCGATTCTCGTCGTCCTCGTTCGTCAAATCTCTTCTGCTCTTCTTCAAGTACCTGCTATCCGACGACGTTTTCGACTTTTCCGACCTCGGCGACGTTTTCTCCTTCTCTTTATTATCTTTGTCGAATTTGGGAATGCCGGTGAAAGCTTTAAGCTCTCCTTTCGTTTTCATTAGTTGCTGTGACGAACAGCTTCTGTCATCCTTGAGTGACCCATCGGAATCGCTGTCCGAATAAATGGCATTCATCTTCTTTGTTGTTTCAGACTTGGAAAATGATAATAATTCGTCGCTGTCCTCGCTATACGACCTGTCTCCCATGTCCCTTTCCATCTGACGTAGTGACCGACCCCTCGAAGTCTTCCACCTCTCGTCCGAACTCGAGCTGTCCATTATTTTCGAATCTCGCGTTTTCCGCCGCCTTTCCAACGTTTTCTTGTTTCTCACGCGAACCTCCGACTTTTTCTCATCGTCCGTGCTCGAATCCGCCGAATGCAAACCTAACCTATTCAAAGTCGAGTAATTTTGTTTATCGAGGTCCGTTTCACTTTCTGAAGTGCTACCGAAAAGACTACGACGTCTCGTCGCCCCGTTGAAATACATTCTCTTGTACGGATTCGTCGGTTTGTCTCCCGATTTTATGAGACCGTTCATGTCCTGGCGGTTCTTCAGCTCTGGCGAAGTGACTCCTTCGATTCTCGCGAGGATTTTCTCGAAGTTCTCCGAATTGTCCGGAGCGCTCGGATGAGAATACAATCGATCGTAGATAGAAGGACCGTGATTGGCTTCGATGACGGCCGCCGTTTCCGCCGGCGTGAGAGAGCCCTCTGCAAGGAGAGCCGCCTGCTTGTGAAACGTTTGTTCCCTCGTTCTGAAGAAGGATCGCGACAATTTTTCCCGTCTGCTGACCATGTAACAAAGATTCCGAACCTGAAACCGAGCGAAAATTCGCATCAGTTGTCATCCACAACTTTTAGAAGAAAACCTCATCACAACCTACAACTCTAGTCACTACAAAACCTTTTCATAAATACCTTGGTAACCTTGAATGAAGAGGAACAAGAGAAAAGGATAAGCAGGAAAAACAGGGAATGAATAAAAGGTTGGAAACAGCTTGGATAAAAGTTTCTACCCCTGAAGAGAAATTATAAAACGAATTATTTGGGCAGCGATCCTCGAATAGTGAGAACTTGATCCGATTAAACGTGATCCTAGCCCATGAAATAAAAAACCCGTTAAAAAGTCACGTACCCTTTCCAAATCCTGTCTCAGCTGCACGAACATTCTCATCTTATCGAGATCCTGCTGTTCTTGACCTTTTCCCAGCAAATCACCGTCGTCGCTTCTCAGCAGAAGCAAAGGCCTATTGTTACCTGCTCTTCTCTTCAGTTTCCAATAATTATAAACGAATTCTATCGCGGAGGAATCCACTTCGAGCAGTGCCGCCGACCCGCTTAGGTCAGCAACGGATACATGCTTGTAAAATTCCGCTTCGATTTCGTGCAGCCTGGAACAAATAGGCACAAAATAAGTTTAACAAAAATTTTTTTTGTTTTTACAACTATGACACCAAGAAACCATCTTACTTGGCGGCTCTAGCTTGGTTCTTCTCCTCTGACGTCATGTCTTTTCTCTTTTTCCGCCTGGATTCCTCGTCGTCGGACGCCGCGTTTCGATTCTCCTTCTTCACGCTATGTTTTTGACAGTACGACTGAAATAAATCCAACGAAATGAGCATAAACATTTACAGTGACCACACAAAGTAGATGGGTGAGAGTGATACCTACCCTCAATTTTACGCCGTCGTCCGCGTTTTCATCTTCTATGATGGCTCTCATTTCCAAACCGTGCTTAAAAGCGCAAGTAACATGGTACGCAGTCTTACACGTTTTCACTGAACATTGAATGCAAGCTCCTACTCTTTCTCTACATAAAACGCATATTAAAGCCCATCGAGATTGCTGAAAAGAGGAAAGAAATCGTCAGAGCGGTTCGACTGAATACAAGTACAACGGGGACGAGGAGCAACAACTTACTGGAATATTAGAGATCTTCGTTATAGGCTCCATTCTCTCCACGCAACCTATCGACACTTCTGGTATCCAGAGAGCACAAGAAACGTGAGCCCATTCGTGACCCGATTTGGTGCATTTCATGGCGCCACCTTTATTCGGACAAAGCACGCACTCGGGACGTTTTGATAAAGCGCATGTTCTACACAACCAAGAGCCCGGCGGGATGGAAGTGATTCCATAACACGCCTGATGAACACAGATGTTGCAAGCGTCGCAAAACACCATTTCGTTGCCTTCCTCGGAATCCGGCTGGGGAAAAGGAAAAGAGCGGTTATCTATAGGTCTTCAAGCTTTCTTAAGGCCATTCAGACAGGTTACTTACAGATCTACAAACGTCACATATCACATTCTCGTCGTATTCGATACCGAGTCCTTCCTCCGCTTTAACCAAACCTTGAATTTTATCCCAACATCTCCTCTCCAACTCTTCGAGAACTCTTTCTAGTTGTTCTTCCGTAAGAGGAGGCAAGCCCATGAGCGCTCGTTCACCGTTCAAAGCGTTCAACCAAGCTGTATCCACATCGTCAAGATCGTAATGACAAGAAGCTTCGGCTCTGGCTGCGACGTTGGAAAAACGAAACTCGTCACCTCGAAACTTATCATCCTTTGTGATTCTGATGTACTTGGACTTCGGTCTGGAAAGCCAAAAAAACCCAAAAGCATGAAGCCAATGAAGAGATGAAGCCAAAAACTCTCTATCCCTCAAACACACAGTTCCCAAACTCACAATTTAAATTCTAGGGTTTGAGGATATGAATGGTGAATAACGGTGACACTAGGTTGAGGCAAGGAATCCGGATTGACCGGGACTTGAACCCCTCTCTCCCAGTCCTGTTTCCACTGATCGGTGATGACCCAATATTCGTCCGAGCTCAACGGTTCCGAATCCGGTAGTTTCATTGCGCTTATGAGATCCTTACGAAAAAGTTCTGCGGGGGCTTCCGGCGCTCTCTGATTATAAATTGCGTTTGCTTTCATGTCGCCTACGTTACGTGGAGTCCATCCTTCATCTTCGTCATCGGCGGGAGGAGCAGCCTTAGGCCTCCCCTTCCTTCTCTTCGTTGGAACTAGAAATAAATAACAAAAATCATGATCCAGGGGCTTTGTTCAAACACAAAATCAATCTGACCATCCAGTTTTTTAAATCTCACCCAACAAAAGTGAAATAATAAATCCTCAGGAGAAGAAAAAAATCAAAAATGGGGGGAATAAAAATCTTAAATTACAAACTCATCAAATTCCATCATATCAGAAGACATAATCGTCATCCTAATAACTCGACAACCTACCTATTCCTATTAAACTAGTCATGATCCTAATATCTTCAAATTATAATCCTATTTTCTCGAAAAATCATACAACGTGTTGAAGAAACCTCAACTTGTTCACCATATATAACAACATGAAAATACTAAAAGGCATTTTCGATCCTACTCTCCCATTAACCCATCGAAAAGGTTTTCCCACCAAGAATCCACAACAACAAACGACTCTTCTTTTAATTCATTTGAATAACAACTCTGTAACAACACCTCAAAATAAACTTCCAGCTGAAAAAAACACTCGAATCAAAGTAGGACAACCATTTTATACTGTTTTCCCATGTTTTAGATTTATGATATCTGTCTCAACCTTTAAAACAACATCCCTGGAAAAGGAAATATGAGAAATTGTGTGAGAGAGATTTTGATTCATGACAACATCAAAAAGCAAAACAATATCACTTTCTGTTTTTAAATCCTGCAAAATCACCCTGAAAAACAAAAGAAATAGTAGAAGAATGACAGAACTTATATTACCAGAACTAATCATTCAATTTTCTAACAATAAATTTCACTCTGCAGCACAAATAGCTGAACATGTTTAGCATAACTGAGCAGATAGGTTAATTATAGTTACTCCAATGCTTCAAAAAAAGGTTATACTGACATGGTTAGCATAATCACAACCTTTTTCACTGCCTCTTACTAATATCAACCATAATTTGCCATAAAATAACATTTACAACTGATTTTGTTGGAAATATCCACACAATAAACTGACAAAATGGAATCGGCTTTTATAACATGACATAATTCACCAGTAAAATAACCTAAAATACTCACCAGGCCCTTCATCTGATCTGTTTACTTGTCTTTTTCCAGTTTTACCCTTTTGAGACATGTTAACTACTGACACATAAAAACTGAGGACTTTCTACATAGTGTAGCAGCCTCAAACCTGAAATGAAAAACCTCACATTAGTACCACTAACCAAATGAACCAGAATTTCAACTCAATTCAATAAAACTTATCACTTAAAAGTTTCTAATCATCTCAAACACATTCCACACTTGGTACTGGACATGTGTACAATCATTTTGAGGTTACTACAACCAAATTACAACAAATTTTACTAAAATACAATTGACTATGTGGTATTGATGTTTGACCAAGGGTGGGTCAGCCATCATTTTAAATCACGTTTCCCACCAATTACCTTTTATTTAAATCATCTTAGATGGAACCGGGATATGAGGTACATATTCCCAAACATGAATGAATCGTGTGACGCTTATTAAACGACACATAACATCGTAAAAAATAGGTTCGTGTTTCTTTCTAACGAAGAATGCATCACACCATCGGATGTAAACAATGGCAAATAACGAGACTTTTCTCGGTGGCTAGTCCTCAAAACCAGTCAAGAATCATATCGGACATTGTCAAGTCATGTTTCCTTCATTTATAATTAGGTGAAATGTTTAATTAAGGGTGATATCACGTTAAAATAAATGATAAAAATTTAATATCCACGGTTCCATTTTTAGGCCTAAAAAATTGACAACACAGATGGCAGCACCATCGCGACGTTTCATTCTATGATATTCATTAATGTTTTTATACAATTTCCCACGATTATGGGCCGTTTTGAGGGATTCAAACGAAAACCGGAAAGTGTTAAAAATATAATAAAACAATTTTCAACGATTAATTAAGTCGTCTTCGCCGGGAAAAAGGGAAATAAAACGCCACTTTTCCTTGTCATTAGCGCCTACCAACATGTCCTCATTAGAAATTCGACATTCCTCCTGCGCCATTGTACTTACCGGAGTGACTTTACACCACAAATTTTGTTACTCAAATTGAAGGTATATGTTTAAAAAACTTAAATTAATCATTTTACTAATTAAAAATATAAAGTTATTCACATAAATTAGATTTCTATCGTTTGGCGCCATCATGCCTGAAAAAAATAACTGATCGAGTTCACATCAGGTGACTTCATGCTGCGAGATCTCACGAGAAATCCGTCAAAGGAAAATTTTTATTTTCAATCCTGTAATGTTTTCAATGGAAGTCAAAGGAAGACGCGTTTGCCGCGCTTGTTTACACGATTCATGTCACGTTCATGCGGGTTTGTTTTTGTTTCACACGTCGCTCTCCTTTTTTTATCTCAGTTTTGATTTCGATAGTATTGTGCAAGAATTAAAATGACGGAAGAGGTTAGCAATAATTTTCGCACGTTTTATTTTGGTTCTCTTTTTCTTTAAATAGATTTTATTTATTTTTATTTTTTCATACAGGAACAAAAATTACGAATCGATACAGCATGTAAAGCTGCCGAAGAATTCACAAAACTTTATTTCGAAAGTTTTGACTTAAAACGTCACCTGATGAATAAGTTTTATATGAATGATGCGACTCTTTCGTGGGACGGTAATCCAGCTATTGGGAAAGATGCAATACAGAAATTTCTTGATGATTTACCTCAGACCAGTCACACACTAACCGCACTTGATGCTCAGCCAGTTTTTTGTAAGTCACTCAAATTTCTTATCATATTATTAAATTGATTTTCCTCATTGAGTTGTTAATATTATATAGTAATAAAAAATCAAAATCAAAATTAAATCCTCTGCGGAGGACAGGATGTTAGTTGTAGCTCTCATTCATTGATTATAATCTTAAAGCTCCTACTCAGACTTTGGGTTTCATCAATAGCCGTCATTCTCAAAGTGGGGTGTGGCAATATTTTGGTGGGTCATAGACAGGGCTTACACCTTTGGTGTACTAGGTATTTCTGGTTTCCCCAGTCATCAGGATTGCCTGGATGAGGTGTGGTCCAAAATCAGCTGGGGAACCACTGATTTATAGCTTAGTATCTGGAGTGGTTTAGTGTCATAGTTGGTTTATAGTTTGATGTATCTGGGGTTTCTTGCTTTAAAATGAGGAGTGCAAGATCATAAGCTGCATTTTTAGCTCCAGTCCTTATTTTGTAATGTTTTCTGGTATTGGCATGTTAAGTAATTAATTTATCGAACAAAAACAGTTAGTCATATTAATGTCTTCATATACAACCAATGAGTCATGTTCATTTTCTCAATCTCAGTGAATATTTGTATTCATTAATTGCTTTTTAGCAAACAAAAGCTGAAAAGTTCTCCTTTTCAGAGGAATATTTCAATGGGAGATTAAAAAATGTGTCATTTAATTTAAACCACTTTCATGGGAGGTGTAGTGTAGTGGTTAAAGCTCTTGACTTGGGTGCAATGATCTTGAGTTTGAATCCTCCTCCCACATCCTGTTATACCTTAAAGAAGAGTGGAAAACAATTAAAACCTCCAGTAAACTTAAACAAACACTCTTGTTTGAGACTACTTAGTACTTTCCAGAACTAATTGCTCAACATTATGAACCTAGTGTAGGTTGTAGTTGTGGCAGATATTACTTTGAACTATAGAAAATTTGTTGAGATACTCAGTGAAGTTACCATGTCCTGAAAGAACTTTGGTTTTGTGATAGTTGACGTTTAGCTCTTTTGCTCTTAGCTTCTTTAGCTCTTAATTCACAGTTTACAGTTTTATATATTATATACATACTGAAAGTTCTTTTTATTAATTATATATTAGTTTTGTAATGGTGTTTAGGTGTTAACTTATTTCTTGATTTGTTTTTATTGTTTTCCAGTGGAAGCAGTCAAAGGACAACATGCAGCTTTGGTTCAAGTGGCCGGATTTATCACATTCATAAAGGAAAAAGAAACGAAGGGATTTTCTCAGTCATTTCTCATAACTGCTCAGGATAACAAGTGGAAGATAGTTAATGATTCTTGTAGGCTTCAAGTACCAATTAACAGTAAAGGAAAAGGCTAACAATTTTGTATGTAAGGTTAGGAATAAATTAATATGCAAATTTTTATTAATATAATGTAATTTTTGTATATAGGATAAAATTGTTGTAAATTCTTTTGCTTAACCCTTAACCAACTTTAAAAGTCTCTCTCTCTTATCAGTTTTTATGAAAATTTTGACTTTACTATATCCTCAAAGGCGTTGATTTATACAAATTGGGTCCTGAGTTCTTAAAAGAATTTTTTGTACTTGAGAAAATGTACATGGACATGGTTTCTGGGTACTTTTGGACTGATACCTCTCTTTAACCAATGTAACCAAACTTGGTTGACTTTATTTATACAAATTCAAGTTTATATTTATATGGTATTTATATTATATTTAATGGTCAGACTTAGTGTTTGGAAATTTATGACAAAAGTCTACAAACACAAATTATCAAGTAGGAAACATGTATAACTACTCACATTATTGAATGGTTGGCCAAAACTAACCCAACTTTTCAAAATTGTGTCCCTTCAATGAAAACAGTACCAAAAGAAACAAACCTTCAACTAAAGGATCAATGTTTGGATCAATTTCACAAAATTATACAGTATGCAAATACTTTTTCTCCACCACTGTAAATAATAGTCCACTCTTTGAGTATAACAACTGGATGTGAAAAGGGGCTTTCACCAACAACCAGGGGCTTGATCACTACCTCACAGGTCTCTCGCATAAATTATGTAAATAGCAGTGTTACAGCTCTAAGACTTACTTATATTTCGTTAAAACATATTTTTACAATGAAAATTTTTAATTAATACTTAAAATACTTATATAAATATAAAATGGCAGAAACAAAATCACTTAACAAATATCTTAAAGAGTAAAACAAATAATCACAACAGATACTAATTAACAATATCATCTATAAGCTCGTTTCTAGAATCCAGGCACTTCAAAAAGGCACTTCGTTACAAGAACAAAAAATTAATTTCAAAAGTCGTCAATGCTGCCTTTAATATAATACTTATACAATTATATATATACTTAATTCTAAGACGGACTAAACTTCCAGAATATCAAAAGTTCCTGAGTATAAATATAAAACAAAAACATTTTTTTGTAATTTGCAGAGTTGGCTTCCTTTTCCCCAAAATTTTGAGCCGAAAGGCATCAGGGTGTGCTGATCCAAGTGGTTTTTAGTCGCGTTGCTACCGACATTGCTCTAACAACACCCTTGGAAGCTGGGGATGGGCATGTTCGTATAACATGCAGACGGTAGGCGCTACCTGAACACCAACTTTTGAACGGATCACCCTGTTTCTGGCTTCTTGCTTACGTATTAGGTCAAGTCACGACCAACTTCCGGTTCTTCGTATCAAACAATTCTTTACATTAAGGCACTTTAAGGAAGAATTCGTTTCGTGAATTAGTCGCAAACATCTGTGTGTTTCATAATTAATGCACAACGGCTTGATTAATTCATTTCATAATTAATGCACAATTAAGTGTCTGTATTTCTGTTTATCAGAGCTCATAAGGACATTTGACCTGACCAAAGGCGGACTAACGACTAAGCAACCGAAAATTAGGCAATTTTGCATAGGACCAGCTTTAGCCTTAGTCCGCCACTAAACCCAACGAATGAATATAATGGACGGTAAAGAAGAAGACAAGGTCAGTGCAGTCCCTAAACACGGGAGAATTACACGACCCACAACAGGGCATCATCCTGACCAAGAATATACAGGAACCAAGTTTCCGGCTTTAGACAACCAAAAGTGTGCACTAGTTATGAAATGAGTAGTTCATCCGAGATATGCCTAATAAGGAAGTTATTTATAACTCACCCTAAACAACTAAAAGAAAGCTTTCCGACTAAAACTTAACAAGATCAGCTCGAACCAACCCGAAGTGGAGTATTTGAACTCAAAATTATATTTATAAAATTTAGGCAACCTTTGATTCACTTGAGCGAACACTAGCAAAATTTTGGGAAGCTCAAGAGCTCCCGAATTTGAGCCCTCACGAGGAAGACTGGTGTGAAGATTTCTTTCAAAAAAACTTTAGGCGTTATGGCGTTCGCCACATTCCGCATTCCGGAATGGCACAGTAAAATGAAGCAGACGAAAACCGAAGCCAAATTCATTTCGTCCCGGAGCTCCACACAATCAGGATCCTTGCATTTTCTATTCTTATTCTAAATTATAGTTATAATAATATTTTATATAGCAATATACAAATTCGTTCGGGATTAGTGTTGTCCATCATTCGTTCATCTACAACGACACAACCTGGTCCCGACAGCGTGATAGCACCGGAAGGTATCAGGTCGCCCTGCCTTTTAACTGTGAAGTCCCGCCTAAGCTCCTGGGGGATAACCACATGAACGGAACGCTTTACATAGGTTGGAAGCCATGGAACGGCGGTTTGCAAAAACGAAAATTTGAAGAAGAGTATTCGGCCTTTATGACCGAATATTTGGCCCTGGGGCACATGTCATTAGTAACGAATCCCTCCACGTACATCATTCCTCATCACGCAGTCCATAAAAAGCTCATCTTCTTCACTACACATCATCATAAGGTTCTCATCAAACACCAAACGAAGCTGATCCAGTCGAAGACAGATACCGCAACCAAAGCAGGTCATCAAGACTGGCAAAGACAACACATGGCCACAAATCGGCCACAGTCAAAGAGAAATTCTTCAATAGGATCTAAGATTGTTGGACCTAATATACAGAACCAATCAACTTCTTCAGACTCTTATTGACAGTGCTTGAAAAACTGTACTACAGACAGATAAAGATGCTAAAAATAAAATAAAACAGAAGAGCTTATAAGATATAGTAGATCAAAAAGAAACAACTGGATTGCAGACAGCTAATGATGTCTACAGACAAAACGTCCAATTGTTTAAGTTTCAAACAATAACAGTTACAGTGTTATATTACAGTTCTATCAAACTGTATTAATTAACCCCAACATTTTAAAAATTATTTGCTAATACGACGTTCAACCTCCAAAGTCTAACAATAATATATCAAATCCAGCCAACTCTGAGCTCAAATACTCCACTGTATGATGTTCCCATCGCTTATCGTACATAAAATAACTTAAAATATAAATTAATAAATACGTAGGAAGTATATGACAGGAAAACTCTCGACAACTCCTTTCCTGCTTTCCTCCGCCTCGCTTAAATTTATTTATCTATTTGGCACGAGATTGGGCTTTCGAATCTCTGAATTGCATTCAAATTTTTGGTACAAATCCTGTTTCCTTCTTTCATTCTTTCTGTCTCCTTTCGTAAAGCTTCGACAAATATTTTATTTCATAAATATTGCACACTCATGTCAAAAGCTAATTCTATGAGTCACAGCTTCCTGAAAATTGCGTTTCTTAGATGATTGCAAGGAGTTTCTGGCGACTAGCCACCTTCTCGGTTTGGGAAACGTCCGAATTTGAAGATATTCAAAGAAAAGCAGAAGAAAAATCAAACAAAAGTTATGATTCAGTCGTGGATAAGAGAGGCTCTACTAGTAAAGTATCTGTCCAGGTGGAAGCCTCCTTTGGACTTAGCCACCATGACCATTAGCCGTGGAGGTATCTAGCTGTCCAAGTCTGTCTATGATAGTACAGAGAAGTCTACTAGTAGCTCTTGAAGGAGATGCAAACAACGAAAAATCATCTTTGATCTGCATCGATCACTTGCTACATAGGAAGTTCGGCATAACTGGTGGGTAATCCTTTCGCATTACTATCAGTTTGTGACGATCGACATCCATGAAAATGTCGAAATCTGCCAGCGAAGCAGTTGCGGAACGTACGGTTTAATCTTGAGCAGTGAAACATCACAGCACAGAATGTGGCGATTCAGGGTCGTCCTTCTGCGCCGAAACTTGTGATTATTTCAATTGTAGAGAGAGAGTGACAGGCACAAAATTTTGTATCCCTTCAACATGGCGGACATCTGTCGTGAATACAGCGATGAAGTCCAAGTGACGGAATTGTCTAGAAGAAAGTTTTTCAGATCTTTGCTGGAAAGCACAGATCAAGAGAGCCTTTTGAATACTAAAGGCTTTCAAAATCGAGAATGTGGCAAGGCGTCACAAGTTCATTTCAAAAATATTGCCACAGAAATGAGCAAAACCTTTCTAGAATTGTGCACACTTCAACAATCCTACAAGTGTGCATGATTTATGAAATACAACCTGACCGCGACGGGTGTCAGCAATATAGAGAATCAACAATAAGTAGCTAGACACCCAAGAAGATGTATTGAGTCAAGGAAGAAAGACATAAGAACAAAACAGGAGAGGAACTGTTAGCTGAGACATTGGAAGTCTTCGCGGCGGTGATGGTGACTAGAATATCCCATCGTCATCTTGTCCTGACAGTTATAGCTTCTGGGCTGGTAGACAGACAACTAATCTCCTCCCCGAAGCAGCACGAAACTCATTCGAACGAACGCAACTCAGAGATGGAACCCAACTAACAAACCCTAAAAAGACTAAGGCACCTAAAATCAAACCGAACGTTTCTCTTTCCTCATATAATTCAGTATAAACTCTCCTAACTGACTCCTCGTTCCCGTGTTGAAGTTCCTCTTCTCGATGCACTGCTCGACCAACATCCCTTTCAACATGTCATCCGGATGTGCAATCTTGTTGCAATCCGTTTCCACGTGTCTCAACCTGAGACCGGGTTCCACCGCTCGGAGGACGTGGATGTTGTTTAGGTTGAAGAACAACCCGTACACGGAATTCAACGAGATTTTCACGAGAGTTTTAATGAATGAATCCTCGGCAAGATTAGAATGAGCGAAATTCTGACGGAGAAGAAAATCCCGATTGGCGTCTCGCTCTTTGCTGTACTGTTTGAACAGGAACTGAGGCAACTCCTCCAAATCTTTGTCATCCAAGATTGGAGGAAAGACGTGCTCGATTTTTTTCCTAGCTGTAACACACACCAAAACAAAAATAATTTCAATCGCCTAAATACTTAACCCACAACATACCACCGACCAATCACTGGCCTCCGTTTACAAAAAGAGACACAAAGCCGTGCTGTAATTAGTTGGATCGTTGGGTGACCAATTTTCTGTAAAACTCTGTTAGTTTATGAATTCATTTAAAGAAAAAACTAATTTTCCAAAAGACAATGTATTTTCCTTCAAATTTTGACTTAGCTCAACGCGCCATACGACGCAACAGTACCAGTGTCCTAATTGTAGGAGGACAGAACTATACTCAAATGTTATCTAACTGGGGACAAAGCCAGCTAATAAATGTAAACAAGTGAAATTTTGAAAGTGAAAAAGAAAAACTATTTTCGGCTTTATCAAGTTAAGAATTTGTGACTAAAAGGTACTGTATGAAACCAACCTTCACGATAATCCTGAACGTAAAAACTAATATGATCCGTGTTGAGTGTGTCATAATGTCCATAATTTCTGTTGATGTCCATTTCTTTAGGCCGGGTGAGATCTTCAGAATAAACGATGTCAGGATGGAACTCTGAGAAGGGAATGGGACTGAAGACTTGCCATTCTTTTATGGTGTTCATTCTCACCTATAAAACCCCAAATTTAATCAATCATAATGTTCAAACAGTTATATTATTAATTTAAGTTCTTGAAACTTCAATATCTTGTTAAATCTCCCTCCATTCAGGGGATTGTGGTTAAATTGACACTGTAAAAATTGTTTTGGTTTGTCTCTCTCTATCTTCTTCAGTCTTTGGCTATTCATTCCAAAGCACAGAAAGATTAAACTTGCTCGAAAGCTTAAATTAATTAGCATACCTCTCAAATCTACTCTCTCAGTGTTCAAACATGTCCAAACTTAATTTTTACTATTTAATACTACCATTAATGTTACTATGATTCACTTCTATTCCTCAACTACTTTATTCTACCCACAATATCTCAACAATATCTCAAGGTTGACACTCATCTGTTCCCCCCAGTAAAGACTCCCTGCTTAACAACTACCTTGCTTTTATTTCAATTTTGTTAATAATATTATTATACTCTCCTCTTACTAGCTAAGAAAACCCTTCTCTTACTCAGTACTAATTTATCCTTTACTCCAAAACATAGTCCAAGTCATATCCTTTGTATTGTTTATGGGGTTACAATACTTAAAATAAAAACGCCTTAAAGCCAGATCAACTACTATGGTCTCAAATTTAAAAACAGGAGGCAGTAAACTAGGGGATAAACCTTAAACCAACCACTCCCAAACCTATACTTGAAAATTCCAAATGATAACGTGTCTTCCATTTTACTCCAAAATTCATCATCTTATTTACGACTCAACATGCTAATTAAGAAGCTAAAACTGACCTAATACTTCTCCCCACTTCCTCATCACTGATTTAAATAAAACAAATTTTTTTGTAAGCATAAATTAAAACGAAAACAAACACCTCACCTTCAGCAACCGTTAAAAACCCTTCCTCTCTCACCTAGTCACTCTCTCAAAGGAAACTTCTAAACCGGAAATGAGAATAATCGAACTTGGACTTCCGGTAATAATTAAAACTTCTGGCTTTCGATACATCGAAACAAATTCAAATCCTTTTCATGTTTTATTTTTGTGACCTTACGCATTAATCAAGGACACGTGATTTTTTTTTCATGAGTGATAAAATTCCGTCGAGTGTTTGAGATTCATAATTTCAACATTTGCTTCTCTCCTTCAATTACACTTTTTGAGTAAATAAAATTTTAATTAAGTTTGCCGCCTACCCCATTTCTATACCTTCCGCCATTTTGAAAGAATAAAAGAAAACAAATCGCAAATATTTAATCCGAGCTAACGTTCTAAAAACCCATTTTATGTATTTATTTATTTATGCAAATGTTTTAGGCAAATAAAACGATCAGATAAAACTCATTTCGCGGAAATTAAAAAAAAACTAATTAAAGAAAAAGTGAATGTTCTTGCGTGACCCTGACAGGTGTTAACCGTTAAATACTCACTCTGTTCAGATAATCCTGTCTTAATTCCATGTTCGAGCTGCAATAAAGTATTAAATTATCTGATGAAAATTTTTTTATGACTAGGTCGAAGACGGCTATTCCTAAGATCCCGTTATTAAGACCGATGGATCTGTCTTCGGTTCTCTTCAGAGGAGTGTAAACAGATTCGGTTGGGAGTTTGATCGAGAGCCAAGATATTTTATGGCCCTCTTTCTTGAATCTATCCGAGTGTTTGACGGCTTCCTTCTTCACATCGCCGAAAATATCGTTTTTGCTTCCTTTTTTTGGATGTTTCGCTTCGTACAATAACACCTGAAAATGTTTATCGACGATTGATTATAATTGTTTATCAAATTCCAGATTTCTAAAGATAACATAAACCAATTTGCCAATTTTTTAAAACGAACTTTTTCAAAAAATATTCAAGACCTTTGGTTAGCTTTTTCACTTTGATTTCGTTCACGACCATCAGGAAAAAAAATTGGGTTTGTGGTGTTGCTGACAAGCTCAAACACCATGTCAAACTGTCGCTTTAGTACCACTAATTTGAAACTTAAATCTTGTCTTACAAAACCGCTAACGTCCAAATTTCCTCATCAAATCGAACATTTTACTTATTCATCAATAACCTTGTCTTAAATAAGAAAATATTTACAAAACTTTTTAAATTCACATTTTTAGTCTCCCTCCCCATGGTCCTATAAATATGACAATGATACTGGTATGTTGTCAGAGGTATACTCACATGGATATGTTGGAAATTGCTGCGTGAAATAAACAAATCAAATACTTAATTATATAACTTTAACACAAAAAGGCTTATTTGATTTGGCATTGTATAAAACACTATGTATGGGATGTTACAGTAAATATTATACAGCGGCATAGTCGTTCGGCTTTGGGAATTTGTTTTTGTCATCCACTTTTGGTTTCTTTTATTTCTTTCTGTATTTGCATCTCTCACTTATCTCTTTCTGTATCTAAATCCCTCTCTCATTTCTTTCTCTTACTTTTCTCTGTATTTGTATCTCTCTCTTGTTATTTTCTGTATCTGTATCTCTTTCTATATGAGTTCTTCTATTATAACTCGCCTCCAGTTTTTTCCTCTATTTTTTAGCAACCTGTATACGCACTTCTATAACTGCAATTTTATTTCGTTCAAGAGAGAACAATTTATGTCCCCGCCAGCTTAGAGGGAACACTGCTCTTCTACAATGAGTTACTAAACCACTACACCACAGACCTCCTGTATACTGTATTTAAATAACTCACCAGCATTAAGAAAGTCTTGTCCTTCTTCTCCATGCAAACGGTAACATAATTCTCGATGAACTTCAAAGCTTCCTTCTTATTCCCTTCTCCCACAGCAAGTATCAAATTGACCCTCGTGTTTTCTGTCACATAAGGGACAGGTACCAACTCCACTGGTCCTAAAATCTTGGCAATTTCAAGCCTGAAAGATATTTTATTCAAAGATATATGCCCTCCATTCTCTCACTCCTGATATCTGAAATAAGCTGAGGAACCTTACCTCTTGTGAGTATTTTTTCCAGATGAATAATTCTTGAAATAAAGGTCTAATATATAATCCATTCCTCTGGTTGGATCGAACCTTCGATAGCCGTTCAATAGCTTTACATACTCCAACTGATTATTGTACTTTCCTTTCATGAATTCAACTGAAGAGTTAATTATGTACTAAAAATTGATTACACACCGTTGAGAGCTTCTGCAAGATGACAGGTAAAAGGATCTGAAAGGATCTGCTGGAAAACTTGATCGAGGAGAGCAGGAAGAATGTGAAAGGATCACTCTGTGGACAATAAAACTTTTGTATCTTAATACCACTACTCTACTTTTACAACTTTCATTCGAGTCCATCACACCAACACACTCTTACCTTTATATCTAACAGATCAGCTCCTTTCAAGTCTTCGACATTGCTGAAATCAGACTTCAAATAAATTTTTTCTTCTGTGAAGTAATCCCACCTGAGGACATCAAACCTATTTAAAGGTTTTATTGATGGGGGACTTCCAATTGGCCATGACATGTCCAATGTTGTGTTGTCATTCAATATGACAGGCTCATTTGTTATTCTCTCTTGAATTTGGCTGATTTCTAACTTTTTGTTTACTATTTCAACCTAAAGTCAAACATGAAAATTGAGTTTGAGTGATTTTATAACCTCCACTAAAAATCACAGAATTCTAAACACATAACATTAATTCAATTCCTTTCCCAAGGGTTAAGACACTGGTCTGTAAGCCTAACCTCACCCTTAAAGCTCGAGCAATAACTTGTTGACAGATGGCAGTTAGATTTTACTCGATAGTGAGAGTACTAAGACACAGTTTGGTGTGAAAGAATGATATTAATATGCAGTGCAAGTATAAACTTGATATTGTTTAAACCTCATCATGGCTTGTTGTTCGTTTTATTTGATAATCAGTGAAGCATTAAGCTTTGAGTTGATTAAGGTTTAAGGTGTTGGCTTTTGGAACAAACTAATTTAAATACAAAACAAATTGAAATACTCCCTTCCTCTGTAATGAGTTACTAAGGTCCTGTTTGAGAATTTATATTTATATACTTATTGATTATGAAAAGGTTTGTCTGGTTATCAAAGAAATTTCCAGAAAGTGTATAAAAGGACGTTATATACACACACAGCAGGACAATTTACAAACCTTTGGCAGTATATAATTCCAGTATAATTCAAAACATAAACCATAAACGCGATTATGCCAATGTAGTATAAAATGGCATCCCAAAGTAATTGAGATACCTAATATTTAAAATCACTAATTCATTTCATAAATATTGCACACTTTCTTGTTTAATCGCATCATTCCCAACTTAGGAAGCATGTGCATGTGTTATTGGTACACAAAACATTTCCGGTTTTCTTAGTCACGTGTTTCGGTTGACCAACAAGAAACTTGACTTGTTCTTTGGAAACTTGTTTAAATACCAAGTTAACCGGCTTTTAAGCTTTCTTCGGCTAAATAACAAAATTAAATATCAGGATTTTAGAAATGCCTAGGTGGGGCATAGCCCAAAATTGGTTGGAACCACTGGCATAATCAATATAAAAATGTTGCACACTATCCAGAAGGTTTCATTTCAAAGTAAGGAAGAAGAAAAACTTAAAGAAAATTTTTTTAACCTTACAAACATGTATGGAAAACATTGTCTGGTGGGTCCAACTCATACAAGATAATAAGTCTCAAGGAAGAACTTTTTAACTAAAATCTCCTTCCACACACAGAGGTGTATTATGTCCAGGAAATTCTTTTAAATAGACACAAATTAACCTCATTACATTTGGTACAACAATTAAAATCTCACTACAATACCACAGTTATTATTCTGCTATTTTAATTGTGATTGTAGTGGTTTATACTGGGACAAATCCTTCGAAACAATATTTTGTAACTGATTCGGCAGAAATTTTACATCTGAGGTGGGGGTACTTGACAACTTAAGAAGTAACAATCTATACAATATCAATCTAACCTCTGATAAATAAATATTATGAATGAAAAGAATATTAAAAGTACCAATAATCAGTATAAAAATAATCAAATGCAGCAAATGATTTGAGATGGAGGGAGTAATTGATTATCAAAAGTTGTTCTTGACTCAGATTCCCAGACTTGAGAAGGGAATTCCCCCACAACTCATAAAAGATTGTTTATTTGATGGGAAATACCTCTGGGAAGTCATAAAAAATCAGTCAACTCTGACTCAAAATTGTTTGTTTTAACAATTTTTTATGCCCCCTTTTGGAAATTTGAGTTGCATTTTGATATTTCTTTGGTATACCAAAATGTAGGGAGAGGGGTCAATCTTTCAGACATCACTAATTCATGCATCTTACTACCCAATCAGAATAAAAATTTTCTTTACAAACCTCTGCAAAATAAATATGAAGCATAAACATCACATCAGGACTAGGAACTGGCCAAAACGTCAAAGCTCCCTTAAATACTTCAGTTTCTGACAGTTTGTCAAAGTCAATATTTTCTTTAATGTCTTTGAACATAAAAGAAGAAAGTTTGAGACCTTTGACCTCATTTGTACATGGCAACCCAGAAGAATGAAAAATGCATCTTCCTAAGTTAGCATCATCTGACTCGGAAAATGCGTTTTTAACACACCAATCCAAGTTTTCACTTATCTTTCTTAGAACTAAATTAGATATTAGTATTCCTGCGCCTGAAAGCAAAGTTTTGTGTTAATTATATATACACAAATAAACTGACAACAAAAAAGGGAAGAATTGTGTTTGTATGTGGGTTAATTAAGCTGAGAAACATACAAAATGTTTGTGAGCAAATAACTCAAATTTGCCTTTATGTTTGCTAGGCAAATTTGCAACAAATAAAATTTTCTTTTATTTATTTTAATTCACAAACAATTGAGATGTCAACAAAGAACTTACTTATCGAACAATAAGTGGTAACATTATCCTCTTTCCCACCTCCTGCGTGAACTTCTTCGCTCACGCTTATTTTGTTAACGACATAATTCAGAAATCTTCCCCTGACGTAGGTCGTGTCTCGAACTATAAAAAAATAATCATAATCGTCTAGAAAATTATCCGAGACGTACTTCAACATGTGAAACGGTTTCAACAACAATCTAGAATCGGAAAACTGAACGACTCCATTCAACTTGTTCACGCTCTTTCCCTTTTTCTTTTCCGATTCCATGAAGAAAACCGTCTTGTCGAAAATGTGATTCGTCGTCTTATTGAACGAAACCCCATAGTCCGAAATGGTACTTGGCGAGGTTAAAACGGCCGAAAATAACTTCTCGCGAATCCCCAGTTCCGTTTTGTAGTATCTCGGACGTACGAAATCCTGAGGGGTTTTCTGAGCTTTTTGCGGTTTCCCGGCTAAATTGATAACTGGCTCGTAGTCATCTTCAATTAAACTCGATTGTATAAACTTGGACGAATGATCCGACTGAACCGAGAAAAAGCAACTATTTTGAATTAATTTCGATATGAAAGAACTTAGTCCTACGCCTAGAAATATTCCGAATATCAGAAAAAAGTTGTTCTGAATTGTAATGCGTAACAATTTAAATATAAAATACATCGTCTTTGTCGTAAACAAATGTGGATAAAGATCTGCATAATAAACACAACAACCTGAGTACCGCCATGAGAATTTAAAGCTTCCACAAAACCGGAACTGCCAACTTAAATTGTTTAAGAATGAACATTTATGTCAAAGGATAATATGGCGCGAAATGGTGCGTGTGACGGTTACGCCATTTGAAATTCGACAATTCATTACGCTTCAACAACTTTTATGTTAAAATTTTCATACTAAACTCTAATAAATCTAGTTTGTTCACATATAAATCATTGCATTTTCTTTAATTCTGAAGAAAAAATATTGTATAAATAGGGCAGTAGGTTTTGTGCTTTAGAAATGAACCACAAAGTGATAAGGTGAACCGTTATGGGTTCATGGACAACTTTTTTTAAAATTTAAGTATCCATACAAACCGTCTTCTGCCTTCAAGTGTGAGAAATTAGATAAGTGTTGGGTTGTATCTAGAGAATTTAAAGTCGAAGCATTTTGTATTTAAACTTTTACATCATACAATTTCCTCAAGTTCTAAGTACAAACCCTAGAAATTAGTAATCCTTCTTATCTTGTCATGACTACAGTTATTAATTCAACTCACCCTCCTACTTATACTTTTACAATACTTAATGATTTTTATGTTCAAATCCACCAGGAAGAGGATTTATATGATTGTGAAACATTGTTTTGACTCCATCCCTCCAATGGAACTTTTTGTTCTTTATTTTAAGTAAGAATATTTCTTAAATTCTGGTGGCTTCGCTTCCTCCTCTTCCAATGAAACGATAAGATAGGCTAACCCAATTGCAGGAATACGTTCCAGGAATCCGCAGGATGCTCACCAGTTTGTACTTCTTGAGTTAAAGGTTCTTTAAAACTCCCTCAAAGCAGCCTGAAAGTGGTAATTTTGCGAGTAAATTGGCGTAAATCCATCTTCCCAAATTTTTACCAAAAAAATGTCTTTGGAAAAATAGATCAGGTTTTAGAAAAGAAGTCTAAGAAAGGAAGTATTGAATATAAAATTTAGGAGAGCAAGAAGAGAAGGAGAATAAGAAAGATTTACGATGATAGAAAAAGAGCGTATGGGAATAGAGATGGATGCGGTTTGTAACGTTAGTCATTGAAATTCCTCAAGGAGAGCCAAAAAGAGAGGAGTAAAAAATAGTATAAAGCAAAAGTAAATACGTTTGTTGCTAAAATTGTTCAAAAGCATCAGAAAGACGTCAGAACAACTAAAAAGCTGGAAAAGACCACACCGAAAAAAGCAAAAAGCTATTCGACAACAGCAACAAAATAGGGAAAACATTTGATAATTGGGTTAGTAAGGCATGTAACGTCCTAGACATGTTAGCTAAAGTTGTTCAAAACCATAAAAAGGCACCAAAGGACTAAAAATTTCAAGAAGAAAAAAAAAAAGCTATTAGACATCAAAACCTCAGTAAAACAACAACAAAATAGATAAAGAAATACACAGTCAAGACAGAAAGTAAATATACAAAGTACAGTGTAAATATAATACTTCAAAACAGTCAATATGACCTAAGCAAGGAAAGACCCAAAGACCAAGGTAGACCCAATAGAGGATAGACGAGGAGGTCGGAGGATAGGAAGAGAAAAAAAGACAACAAAGCAATACATACAAAGTTCAGGCAAGTTAGAAGCTCATGAGGATACTAGAAAGTTATACAAATATACAAAGAAGAGGAGGATTTGATAAATAGGCTACAAACACAACTAGTCCAAATTATTTAAAGCAAAAATTTTATTTATAAAAAGATAAACCAAAAAAGAAACTAAATAAACGACAACAAGTTATACAGACTCTTAAAATCTTTATATTACAATAAAAAAGTTATATACATACGTAAGTATAACTAAGAAATTAATTACAGTTAAATGAAATTTATTAAAAAACCGTAGAGTTATAACTCAGTTAAATGATATTTAGACATTCGCGGACAACGAATCGTATCAAATAAATAAAAATAAATTCACGTATTTATACATTTTAAACATAATTTGAACCTTAATGGTGATAAATATTACAAAATAGAGACACACAAGTACATATAGCCACTGAAAGAAAAATTATTCCTGCTGGAAATTAATTCACAACGAAAGTAATTAAATTTCGTAAAAGTGATTTCAAAATGGCTGCTGGATTCTCATTAAAGACAAATGTTTACATTATTCAAGTTGAGTCTAAATTTATAAATTTTTGTTAGATGTATCAACTTCGGTGGCTCCCAATCTTGTTTTCACCCATGGGTCCCTTCTCATACTCAAAAATTTTGTTGTATATTGTAGATGGGTATTGGAAAGCTCAAATTTATTCAAGGGAATCCAAAAATAAAATTTTTGTCACAACATTAGAACGAGTTATACACTCTGTTACTAAAAGTTACAAATTTAGTTGAGATAACTTTTGTAAACACCCCAAATCGATTTTAATGTTCAACGACCCCCTGAAAAATACAGGAGGCTCTTAAAGGTTCGTGGAAATTATTTTGAGAACCACTCCTCTATTAGATGAACCGGTTCTGTGCGTAAAACAAAGTATATTTATTACGGTAAAAGTGATAAATCCGGCGTATATATATAACTTCCGGCTAAGCGTGATAAATGTGACAAATAATTGAATATTTATCACATTCACCGGTCAGTTTATAAAATACCAAAACAAACTTTTATTAAACAATTCATTATAGTTTGAATATTTAATAAACTATTCGGTGAATGTGATAAATGTTCAGTATTACTGAACAGTTTATAAAATATTCAACATATACTAGAGAATCCGATAAAGGTTGGCTTACGAGTTGGATATTTTACAAACTTGCCGGTAAATTTGATAAATATTCAAGTAATTTATCATATTTACCAAGTCCAGTTGGTGATTATGAGGAATTAGCCGGGAATTAAATATGTATTCTCCAGATATAAGACTTTTAGTGTAACATATATTTGTCACATTTACTGTTTGTATATATATATCTGTATTCCCGGTGACTAAGCGACGTATATATGACAAATTACTGAATATTTATCACATTTACCGGCTAGTTTAATAAATATCAAACTTATAATGGAGAATTTAATAAAAATTTGCTTAGATTATGACTTGTATGTTTTACAAACTTTCCAGTAAATTTGATAAATATTCATTAATTTATCACATTTACCAGGTCTAGTTGGTGACTGTGAATAACTGACCGGGAATTATGTATACATATATATTCTCCAGATTTATTACTTTTACTGTAACATACATTCTTTCAGTTAAAAATTCAAGTAACCCATCGGACTCCCATCAACATAATTTACATTATCCATGGTTGTGTGTCAAAACACCAAAGCCAAGTTATAAATATAAATTTTTTACATAACACATTTTATTAAAACATTGTGTGCTACAGAGAGTATGCATTCGCTCAACAGATATTATAAAAGTACAAATTCAATACAACCGGAAATTGGGTCATTAAGAACACTGTGACGGTCTTAACACTGTACCGACCGACGAACGATTCGATAACAACACCATCTTGTCTATCAATTATGAATCAAAATCATTCCAAAATCAGCAAGAAACCCCTTCTGCTATAATATCTATCATTTCAGTATAAAATTTAGTTTTTATTCAGTTTTCCAACTAGGTATGACGGGTTGGACTGTAACTAAGTACAGGTACGTACTACGTACATAGTACGTTCAATTCTAAAACGGAATCAGCAAGCAGTCGCTCCCGACAGGTTTGTCACCTATTTGGGTTTGACACACTGAAATAGAGGTTTGGTTCGTCCTTTAAATATGACACTGGTTCTTAAGGGCATCTGAGGTATACTTATAAATATGTTATGAGTTTAGTGTTTTTTAATATTTTATTTTGGAGAGGAAGGTTTAACATAAACCATTAACGCCTAAATGGAGGGTTAGTCCGTCCTTTAAATAGGACACTGGCACTTAAAATTATCAGAGGTATAACTACAAGAACCGTAGCGCCAAGGGGTAAGGTATAACAGATCGGATTCTCTCATGATAAGCAACAATTTTTGGGTCATAAAACCGAAGCCTACGCGATTTAGTCTTAGTCCGCCACTGCTACGGTTTATGTGAAACAACAGACACAACCACCGATACAATGACCTAATCAATCAAACCTTTCATGTGTAAAACAAACCCAAAAATCGTTCGTGGGTCGTTACAACAACAAAAAAAACCAAACAAAGCACTTCCGGTTTAAAAAGACAAAGCCTCACCAATGACAAACCAAAACGAACAAAAACCAATTCTTCTAATCTTAATATACGATATCAACACTCATATTATAATAAACAACATCGATATACTCTAATATTACAATTCGTGAATGATATAATGGAAAGAATAAATAAAAATGGCAGCCTAAACGTTTTTTCCTCGTCTACCAAAAAAGTAGAATAAAAATTCGTTTTTTTATCTTTTTTATACTTTATAGAATCAAAATATATATATAAATAAAAAACCACAGTAAATATATAGAAAATAAAAACTGGCAAAAACAGGTAAACAAAAAAACTGTTTTCATCATTCGAGTAATTAATAATTAATGAGTTGTTATCTCATCCAACGACTTCCTCCTCTTGAAAGAGGTTTTTATACAAAAAAAAACTTATATTAAATAAATCTTATGGAACTTTCGTTTTTAATAATATTATACTGAAGATAAAAATTGAATTAATATTTTCCTGAGGGGAGGGGGTCAGGACCCCAAAACTCTCACATTCAAAACCGTTTTCCTATAAAACTACTGAAACAATGAAACCTGTTGTTGAACATCCTCAAACAGCAAAGTAACTTAACACTTTGTTGACCGGTCACAAGTTAACTTGCATTCTATACACTAAGATAAGAGAAACCTCTACCGGAAGTAGATAATAACTGGATAAAAATAAATTCGAATGAAATGACACTTGAACACATAGTCATTAAAGCTGTGGACAGCAGAGCAACATGTATGACATTTAATCCGTTCTTGGAAGTGTGCAATATTTTTGAAATTAATTATACTTTTATATCATATACTTATCACAGAAACTAATAAATGAACTAGTATAGAAAACTAAAATTAATATTATTTATGAAAAATTTTGCTTGTTATACAGTGTGTGTGTGTGATGCTCACTGTGGTGTGTGATTCATTTCAAAAGTAATGCACACTTTGATGAAGGATTCATTATATAAAAAACAATTTATATTTCAGTATAGGATTCATTTCATGAATACATTAAGCCAAGACTTAGAGTATTTAGCTCAAGAGTGTGCTTTTAGCACTAAAAATGTCTCAGCGAAGTTTGTTTCTACAGCAGAACTTTAAAAATGGCTCTTTCGACGGATTTCAGTTCTGTTTGGTTAAGGTTTTGGCTCTTTTGAATGACAAGTTTACCTAGTCTTGCAAAAAAGTAGTTAATGGAGTAAGCAAAAAAAAAGTCGGCTAGAACGTGCACAGAATGCTCTTCAAAAAGGAAAGTGAAGTCAAACCAGACAGATTTGCAAAACCAGTTACGAAAATCTGTTGCAGTTTCAACCAAAAAATTCATATCACCACTGACTTTGCTTAGTTTCAAATTCAGTTATGAAATGACAGAAGTCGACTTAGTGAATAACTTCCGGTCAACAATGTGTCAAGCAACCAAAAGGTGCCGATACAGTCAAAATTTCACAAGAACAGCAAAACAACCAAAAGAAAATTAGGCCCGTTATAGTCTAAACATAAGAAACAAGACCGACGAACGTGTCTCTTGTTAATTCGGATCAAAGCTCACCAAATGTTGACTGTGATCATTTAAAATACTCTCAGGTTTCAGGTTTCGTCAAGAATGAGAAGAAAAAAAAACTTAAAACGTGGCTGATTTACGACGTGAGAATTTGAAGGGCCGTCTCCTTGATGGCTAATGTTGCTCCGGAGGTGACGGTTGATCAGGTTGAACGGGTAACTGAGCAAGAGCTCCTCCGGCGCCGCCATCTTCTTCGTTTCTCGGACCTTCTGCCGGTGGCGGATTGATCGGATTTCCGCCGGCGTCCAATTCTAAGACAGGATCAGCAGTCGCTTCCGCCAGGTTTGTCACCGATTTGGATTTGACGCACTGAAATCGAAATCGATGAAATTGATTTAAACCCATAAACCGCCAGAGGTTTGCTCCGTTCTTTAAATAGGACCCTGTTGCTTAAGGATATAAGATATATAAGGTTAAAGTTTAGTATAATATTTATATTTTTTTCAGAAAGTTTCATAACAGAGGAAGGTTTAACATAAACCATGAACGAAATCCTATAAATCGTCCTATAAATAGGACACTGGTACTGAAGGGTATCGGAGACATACTGATAAATACGATAAGAGTTTAGTACTTTCCAATATTTTATTTTTGTAAAGGAATGTCTATTATAAACTATTAAAGTCCAAATATAGGTTTGTGCCGTCCTTTAAATAGGACACTGAAACTCAAGGGTATCACACTAATACTTATATATATGTTAGGAATTTAGCATTTTTTAATATTTTATTTTTGTTGAAGTATGCTTATTATAAACAATGTTTATGATTAATTATAAAACAAATATAAAGTCAATATTTATTATAAATTTTGTGAGGCTTTCTTATAAATAGAACGCTGGTAGTTAGGGCTATCAAAGTGTACTATATATATTATATAAATAATTTGTAACATACACAATGTATATGTTTGGAACTATGATGGGAATTGAAATACTTATTTAAATCTAATAAAAATATCTCTTTTCAGTAGAATATTTTACAAAACAGTATGAACCGAACATTACAGTATATTTTAGAGAGTTCGTTTGACTTTGGGATTTTGTCTTTGACATCCATTTCTGTCTATCTCTGTCTCTCTTATTTTGGCTCTACGAATTCCAACGAGAATGAAGTTGTAGAGCATATTAGGGTAGTTTCTGCAGCAGAGGATGGTTGGCGAAATTTCCAGACCAGCGAAGTGAGAGTTCAAGCCTCCAGAAGTGAAAAACGGAAACAACTTTCTGGTAGACCTAATATATAGCTTACAGTAAAAAGACCACGTTTAGCACAATCTTCAGTATTCACGAACTTAACAAACTGTGGAGTAAGATATTTGATCAAGAAAATGATAAAGTCGATGGGAAACTGATAAAGCCAAACCACTAGCTACTGTATAAAATGTTCTGTAACACTCTGTATACACCGTTTTGTAAAATACCATACGAAATAAGCATTTTATTATTAATATTAAAATATATTTCAGTTTCCAAGATAATTCCCACCTTATACAAGGTGTATTCATGAATATCTCATATACCATTAAGTGCCAGCGTCATATTTATATGACAAAAATCATTTTAAAAAGTGAATTTGACTTTTACGTTTGTTTTTTAACTAATCATAAGCATAGGTTATACTAAACATTCCTCTACAACGATGAGATATTAAAAAATAAAAAGCTGATGATACAGTAACTGATTTTCAGGAATATTCGAAGTGAATTGGGAAATTTTGTTTTTTGATTTTAACAAAATTTAACAGTTAAAAAAATAAAATGACAGTAGTGTCCTTCAAATAAAACGATGGTTCATGGGGTTGAGGGAATGTGTCAGTCTTACCTGGAAGTCGACATGTCGGCTTTTGGCCTCTTCCTTCTCCCACGACATATGTATGAAAGGCCTTTGAACATAATTGTAAATAACCTCAGCTCTACCTCCAGCTCTTTTCTTGACTTTTTCTTTGTGCGTTGGGTATCCTTCGATTCCCAGTCGTATTTTTTTCAACCCGCGATCTTTCATCACTTGTTTGGCTACGTCCCTGTTTTCAATGTATTTGAAGAATCTGTACATGGCTGTGCTATTAACAGCTTCAAAGATAAATAGAAATCAGTTAAAAACTTCTCCTCCAATTAAGACCAAATCGAGAATTATCAGATACTTACTTTGTGAATATTCTTCTCCCATCTGGGGCGGATATTCTTCATCCCAATCAACGACATCATCATCAAGAAGATTGACAACATGACACTCTCTATCGCCTCTTTGAGCAGAATTCACCATCAATGGGAAAATGAGTTCTTCCAAAAAGACTTCAAATTGTTTACGAGCTCCCTCATTGGACAATTCATGCAAAAGACCTCCTACGATTAACAAAAAAAATTTTTGATTATACTCAATCAGCTATATAACCAACTTAAAACACTAAAATAGACCAAAATCACTTACTTAAATTATGACAGCGAACAGTGTTCACGTCAAACGGTACTAAAAGATAATCACATGCCTCCCTTAATTCTTGAACAGAAACAGTCGGAGGACAGCGAATAACTCTTCCCTTGTAAAAGTCTAATATTGATCTAAAGACTGTAGCAGAAATCCCATCTGCAACTTCATATTCACCCCTGTCATTAGGATGAGTGAATTCAATTCCTGAGCTAAACATTCTACCCAACATTGTGTTGGGATGAGCAGTGAAAAGAGATCGATCTATGACAAATCTAGTGTTGTCAACTACGAGGGTTATTCTATCATCAGTTCCTTGAGTGAGAGACTGTTGCTCACGAGGTTGAGGTTTGTTTGAACTACCTGACTGCTGACTTCGAGATCTATTTCTGGAAATACAGAAGACAAACAGCACTGATTAAATCTATATTCATTCACAAGGCATAAAATAAGTATTTATTTGCAAAACAAAAAACTTTCAAATTAAAATCAAACAGGAAATGTTTACAACAAAACATCTTGTGACTTAAAATTCTAAAAACATTCAAATTAATAAGAAACCTTGAGTGAAGTCTATCTAGAGCAAGCCAAAAACTTAAAAAAAATAAAATCTGTGTCAGAGCATTAATATATAAACGGGAACATAAATTAAAATCTAATTTGGGTTAATTGATTGCATAACAACTTGAAATCAATAAAAATAAATCCATCCACCAACCTGGGTGAATTAGTCTGCATAGACTGCTTAGAAGAGCCACTTGAATTTGGTCTGGAATCATTTCTAGTCGCTGAATTCTGTCTTTGAACTAAACAGGGCTTTGGTGGGGCAGATGACCCATAGCTCATCCTGTTTTTGAATATTATTCGTCGTCTGTCATCCGAATCTAAATAATCTTCCGTGTCGCTACTGCTGTCTCTTTCGCAACAAAGTAGACGATCTCGATCTTTGTTATTATTAGACATTTCACTCCCCAAAGGGCATATGCTACGGGAATAAAAGGAAAAAAAAAAATTTAACAATAACAATGAATCCAGCTTTTAGTCGTCTCCAAATTAGGACAACCGTCTCAGAATTTATAAATAAATCTTTCAAATAAATTCACTCACATACCTCTGTAGGTAGTTAATGTAATATTAAAAAACAAATACTGTACGCTTCACCACAGGTTTGACCTTAAGTATAACAACAACTTTCAAAAAAAAATTTTTTTTTGCTTTCTTATGTCACTCGAAATCGCATTGATGCCAATGAAAACCAAATAATGGTTTGCCGCTTTCATAGAGTAATAACGGTAAATTTATTACTCTATGGTTGTGTTCCACCGACATTTCCTTTGAAGTCCTTCAGATTTTTTCCGGGTTATTTATCTTATTGAAAACTATTCCCCGCGATGATTTCGTGAGTTAAAATAAATTTCAACTACCACGTTAAGTTGTTAAGTAGTTTAAGATCAATGTAGTGAACAAGGAAGATAATCAATTGCTTCAAAATCCCGTAAGTATTCTGAAATTTTTTTGTTAATCCAAAGTACATTAGACAGTAGTAACGAATTAGCGTCGCAAACTTGTCTTTACTTCTGTCAAAATTTTAATCAATTTCTCTAACAAGTAACTCTAACAACGGTAAGTAAATGTATTGCTTCTTTCAATTTAAGCTAAAATAAAATTAGACTAATTGTGTTGTAAAATATCAACTTCCAAACATTGTTTCTTGGATAAAATCAAATCTTAAACAAATGGCGGGAAACTTTTGTGATATCGACGATCCACAATTTTAATCCGAAAACAGACAGACAGATTATAAAGGCTCGTGTCCCGGAATAAATCATTAGTTCATTTATATTTTCATAATAATTATTTGCCATTAATTTTTCTACGTTGTAACTAAATATTTTAACAGGAAGACAAATTCTAACCTGATTGGGACGCAGCCAAAAATTCATTGAATGACAGAAGTATGAATTAGGAAAATAAATTTCTGTCAACTTAAAAACGTCAAATTTATTTCAAACACATTTGTAAAGAGTTTGTTTCGATGGTTTTGGACTAGTTCAATGAATAAGTCCAAATATAATCACTCTCCTTCAAGAGGTGTTAATATTTATAAATTTGTGTGGATAAATTTTGTGATTGTGGGAATGGAAGTACTTGATATTCATAAATTTAGCACAGTCTTAGAAAGGAATCTATTTCAGAAATATTGCACACTTTACAGGGGGATTTATTTTTACAGATATTGCTTAGTTTGGAGAGGAATTTATTTCAAGATTTATGCACATTCTTGTGAGATGTATTTCATAAATTTTGCACTGCTTTTGGGGAACTCCTTTCATAAATATAGCACACTTGACCATGACTTAGTTTAAAAAGTATTGTACACTTACTTGTAGAGTGCATTTCATAAATATTGCACACTTCTGTAATGGACTTATTTCAGAAATATTGGATAGTTTTGTAAGGAATTCATTTCATAAATATTGCACACTTTTATGTGGACTTCATTTAATGCATATTGTACACTCTTTTAGGGAATCTATTTCAAAAATACTGCACATTCTCATGTAAAGTTCATTTTATAAATAATGGACACATATGAAGGGCTCAAAAATATTGCACAGTTTGGGCAGGACTTATTTCAAGATTAATGCACATTGTTGTAAGGGGTTTAATTCAGAAATTTTGTACATTTGAAATAAAAGAACTCATTTCATAAATATTGCACAATCTTTTGTGGTTAAATGTTATTCTTGTGGCAGGATTAAAATATAAGTTTAACCATAACCGCTCTTTCCTTTGTTTTCTTGTTCTACCACGACGTCCACACTGCAACACTTTTTTTCCTTTTTGCTTCTTCTTCAGTTTAGCCTCTTCCATCTCCTCATCTTGTTGCTGAGGGCTCTATTCCTCTCCTCTACCCAACATTTTACCTGTTTTCAGTCTGGTTTTCAGCAGTACAGTTTATTTTCATCCTTCACGCTGTTTTAGGTCTTCTTGTGTAATTTCTAGTTCCTTAAGATCTTTCTACGACTCTAAGAACCACGCCGGTAGTGTCTTTTCTTCAGGAAATAATGCAAGATCCTATTTATCAGTCTACCTCGGTCCATTCTGCTTGTCCGTGTTATCCTTCTCTCCCTTATGAAATCTGATATCCTGGGAGGTGGGTATAATTCATGTCTTCTTCTGTACTCGCTCTGTTTTCCTATTGACTGGACCCAGGATTTTCCTGATCATTTTTTTTTCTTGGCTTCCAGCATTGCCAGAAGTCCCCCTCTCCTCCCGAATTGTTATTTTCGGTGTTCAAAACTTCCAAAAAAACTTCAGCAAAAGCAAAATAATAATTGAGGACAATTAACAAAAATAAAACGATTACGAAATCATTATATATTTATTATAATTATTGTACAATTGAAAAAAATCAACAAAAGTGATATACAACTCACATCACTTTGAAAATTTTTTATTTAAGAAATTACTATTACATATATCACTGACTGGAAAATTTTTTTTAAAAATTCATTTCGAGAGCTTTGGACTTAAATGGTCAATTTCTCAATTACAGATTTGTTTGTATCAAGAATCAATTTCATATTACACATATACTGTAAAATACAAAAAAAATTTCAACTAGACAGAAATGAGATTAATAATTACAAAATAATAATAATAATTCTCTCTTCAAAGGATATTGCAATTTTTAATTATTAGAAACTTAAAGAAAATTAATTTATTTATAGGAACATACAACTAATGAGTCTTGAAGTTGTTTTACTTCTTCGAGGACTATGTTCGTAAAAAATTGCACGAAATAATAACGCGTAACTTGACTTAAGTAAAAACTTAATCGGAATCATTTTAAGTGTGTTCATCTCGTGTTATAGCCAAAAAATACAAAAAGCTACCAAAACACTTAAAATAAGAGTCATGGGCGGATTGAGGCCTGGACAACCCATTTTTGGGGCCCCAAAATTTTGGTTTAAAATTATGTCTCATGACTTAAAAATAGGTTTAGAATTACAATGTTGCCTACTGCCTTAATCTGCCACTGATAAGAGTGAGGATTTGTTGTAATCACTCACCCACTACAATCTTTTATTGGTGTCGACTGAAACAAAAAAATTTTTTTGGGTGTGTGGGGTGTCTTAAAATTCAAAGACAACACCCACTCGAGAAACAATTTGAAAATTTATTAAAACCCAACGGTAGCTCATTTTGTCTTTTTTATTTATACAACCATATCAGAAAAAAATGATATAATTATAAATTTACTTATCCATGATAAATAAATAAAAAACAAACAAACAAAAATCATACAAAAAAAGATGGCGCTGATTCATTTATACTAGGTATTAAAATAAATTTTTTTTGAATTAAAAAATATTTTTTTTTGTTAAATTACAAAGTGACCGAAATCAATTAATCAGACCAATTTAAATTTGTTCCCAGTCAATGTTTTTGTTTTTTATATAAATTATTAATCAATCAATTAATTAATTAATAATAATTCGGTTTTTCATTCATTACACAATAACGAATATGTTGGCCATCGACTATAAGCAAACATGGAGGAATTTATTTGTTGGGGACGAGGTTTACAGTCGATGGAATGAAATATTTGACAATAAAAAAAGTCTAAACGATGGACCAACAAATATAATGAGTAAAAAAAACCGAAATTTATTTATTTATTTTAATTTAATTTATTTTCTTCTTACAAATAGCCTTTTTTTACTTTTATTTATTTTTTATTCGCTTCAGTCTTTAAAAATGTACAAATTTTAAATTAAAAATTTCATTTTTATCATCTGGTAGTATTTTGCCTAAACATCAACCATTCACACACCAAAACCCACTTTCATAAAGCTGTTTTCACTTCAAAATGGCGGCCTCTTTGTTGATAAAGGAAAAAAGGTGATTTAGGATAGTTACAGCTCTTCCACCCTTTTTCTGGCAGTTTTTTTGACCTTTCGAGTCGTCTGTTGGCATAACTTTCATAAATTTTTTTTATTTCTCATCATCTAGATGTTATTGGGGAAAGTTTGAAATCTGGCATTATACCAAGTAATTGTTGAATTGTCTTTTGCTATTGGTAGGAGTGTGGGAGAGGAGGAAACTGTATAACGAGCAGTGTGTCATTGAGTGTGATACTCATCACCATTTTGAATGGGTGACTGAAACTGAATGAGCCACAATTATTATGATTACTGTCTGAAATCAATTTTCAAGTTAAAGGAAATTATTGTTTCAGAAAAGGTTTCAACCTCCCACTCTTCCAAATCTTCATTTTGATGGGTTTACAAGTTCTCGACTAGGAAGGGAGAACATTTAAATGACAAGACTACCACCAACCCTCTAACCAATGCAATAAGTATTGCTACCGGCAATCACTGTCCTGAATTGGACACAAAAAGCAAACAGGAAGAGAGAAACAAAACCAAAATTAAAAACATCAAATTCCCAAGAAGTGTTTCCAGCACTTAAACAAATCAAAATGAAGTTAGGATTAAATTTAATAGCAGTTTTACATTCCCACAAAATGTGGATGAGTGATAAACTGTCTTAACACCAAAAATGGGTTATAAATATGGGTTACAATACTTTATGTTTTGAAAAAATTAGTAAAAACGGTGTGGTTTTGCAAATGACACACAGTCATAAGTGCTGACTAATAAGCTAACGGAACTAAGTCTAAACTTAATTTTTTGTTTAGGTTTTGATAAAATCAGTGACTGTATTTTCTCTCTTTCTGTTCTTTAGCTGTAAGAAAAAGGCCTAGTTAATCTTTATGACGTGTTACAAGATAAAAATTTAACAAAATCATTCTAACCGTAAAATTCAAAACAACAATCAGTCAAAGTATAAATAAAGTTAATTTTGTCTGGCAAACTTTTCAAAGTTTGGAGAAACTGCTCAAGACACAATACCAGATTTCAAACTTAGTCGGTAACACGAATCAAGTTAGATAAACATTTATGAGACAACGAGATTCATCAATTGGCCAAAAATTAATATTTACAAAACCGGTGAAATGGGCCCACACAACGCCAACGTTTTACAAATTTCTTATTTAAAACCTCGTTGACAATCATACGTTCATAATTTGGTCACCTAACCCCCCTTCGAATTGTGAAATTTTTTCCCTGTGATTAGATCGGTTTCGGAGTCTGATTTTCCTGAATGTAGAGCTGTCACTTCTCAATTCAAATCAGCATTTCAGCAAAAACTTTCAGGAACTAATTTCCTAGGCTTGTAAATTACATTATATGTACATAAGATATCAAAAATTTTTAGTGACAATTTTCAAACAATCAGCATTCGCAAACAGTTTCAGCATCAGGCACCTACCATACTGAATATCAAAAACTTTTAGTGACAAAGTGACAGCCGATTTCGACCCCATGATTTCCTAAACCGATTTCCCCGATTAGAAATCTATGTACAACGAAACAGGGTGCTTACGTATCAACGCCACATCGGCTACAGATTTGGCTTGATGATTTCAGTGAAATCTTTAAAGCTCGATTCACATCATGGTGGCATCATTTTAACTGACACATTCAGAGGAAGAGATTTTTGCTATTCAATTCCAAAAATTCCGCCATGTTTTTAAAAGACTATGGGGGGTGATTTTTAAGTAAAGTTGCTTCTTTTTAAGTTAAAAATGCCAAATAATACAGCTCCAAATTTAAGATTTGAATTTAAAGATTTATAACCCATTAGCGCAACTTCTGCTGCGGTGGTGTTAATACGTTAAGTACCCAAAACAGAAAATCTTACAAATTAAAAACCATTCAGGCTGGAAATTTCACAATTCGAACACACACTCCCTCCCTCTCTCAGATTTCCAATTGATCAATAATACAATAACTACCCTTCGAAGATAATTAAAAATAAATTAAATAAAATAATTACAGAACTTAACTTGAAATATTTTTTTTGAATTACTGTGAAAAAAATGGCCGCCTACCTCAACTCAATTTATTGTTAAATTAATTATCTCGAAAGTCGTTTACGAGATGACATAAAAATCATTGGCAACACGATGATTATTGTTAATCTTTGTCCCACCCCCACCCAAAGCCGGATTACGGCTAAAACGTTTCGGAGGGTTTGTAACCCAAAACCCTAATTATAGTCATCTTCCAAGACGATTTTTAAAACATTTCCACCTCCCCACTCCCCAAAAACCTCAAAACTTACTCAATGATACATACATAACATTTAAGCACATGATCTCATCTTTGATTGATCGACTAACTACCCTCAGAATGAGGTGATTGACTAACTACCTAAGTAGATTAAGAGAAGTGTACTTTAGCTTTAATTCACTGGAAAATTCTTTCAAATAAAAAATTTGTTTAAAAAATTATTTAACAAAGTGAGCATTTGAAAGAATCACCCCCACCCCTACACTTAATTTTTTTCGAGTTTTCCGACTTATCCGAGGACCGGGACAAGACAAAGACAACCCATAAAGGCTGTCGAATCATCGAATCACCTCGCCGCTTTTTACTGTTGCTGTTAAAAAAAATACAAAAACCTCAAATTTGAAAAGTTATTCACACCAGACACAGAAAGGTAACCCCAACTAACCTTCACATCTTCAGTATTCTTATGTAAATAAAAATAAATAAATAAAAATAAAAAATAAAAACAAAACCTCCCAGCAAAAGCAAGACGACTCGACCTACGCACGTACAACAAAAAAAAAGAAACAAAACAAAATTCGTCAGTAAGAAATTCAATAACATTTACCAAAATATGAGTATAAATAAATAAAATAAGTAACAATCTAACTGTTAGTGATTCCCTGATCCTTCTAAAGGAATTCAATCAAAAGAATTTTGAGTTGGATGGCTATGACACGATGCCATAATCACCGATAGGGGGTATGTCTTGGTCTATAGGATGAGACCATGGAAAACAGATTGACAAAATTATAACTAATAATGAAGCGATTTATACACTGAGAGAAAAATATGCGAAAGATTATATTCCTGTCTTAGGCTCATTTCAAACTCCACAGACAGTGATGAGAGTGCCATTAAAATCAAAATCAAAAATCGTTTTCGAGATTATTATGACTCCATCACGACGATATACAAACTGAATTACAAAATATAAATTCTCACTGACAAAGAATCACACAAAACAAAAATGGCGAAAACAAGGAAGAGGCCGCCCGGGGGTAATTTAACTGACCAACCAATCAATACATCAATCACTCTTCGTGACATCTCACATTACGATCTTAACTGATTCGTACGCTGTCACGAAACTTAGGCAAAATATTATCCAGGGTAATTAAACCTCAAGAGCTCGATTTAGAGGACTCAACATCGAAATCTAGGACTAAAAGTTTGGTTTCTTCGGTACCGTTTCGACTTCCCACAGCGCACACCAGTTTCGTTTCGTTGGCTCGGATCCTCCAGACGACACCGCCGGAACCTCCGGAATCGAGAGCGACCAGATTTCGGATGAATTCTCCGGTCCTCACGTCCCACAATTTGACGGTCCCGTCATCGGAAGACGTTATTACGAAGCGTTTGTTGAACTGGAGACAGGTGACCGCCGATTGATGTTTGTTCGGTCCTGAAAATCATTTTCACCTTCTTGTTAGTAATTTACTTCTACTACCTCCAAATCGGTAGCCGTTTTTGAATATCTTCCTACTGATTATTGGTACTCATGCTTAAGTCTTCGAAAAGTGTGCAATACTTATGAAAAGAATCCTATTAGGAAGTGTGAGATGTAACTTACATCCAACTAGGCCCAGTTTTACTATCACCCGATCTCTTTCAACATGTTATAACAATCTACTTAACACAAAAATCAGGAAAGACTATGAATAAAACGAAACAGACAAGCAGAAAAAAATGCCAACCTGATAAAGTTTGAAGGCACTGTCCTGTAACAATATCCCAGACTTTAACTGTTGAATCAGCATTCCCGGAAACCAAAATATTATTCCTCAACTCCATTCCTGAAGTTAAACTTTGATGTCCCATTAAAGTGTGACGACAAGTTCCGCTTTCAACTTCCCACACTCTTATGCTTGTGTCCAGTGAGCCACTCACGACGTGAACCCCGTCGAACTGAACACAAAAACCAGATTAGTGGACTTCTAGGGTATTTCCCTTACCTACCTATAAGCTAGAGGACAATTCGACTCACCTGAAGCGAGTAGACTCTATTACCATGGCCCTGAAGCGTGTGCAGACATTCTTCCCTTTCTGGAATCCATACTTTGACCAAATAATCGTAAGCACCAGAAACGACGAGTTTTCCATCGTATTGGACACATCGAACTGCGGCCATGTGACCTACTAACACGTAAAGGCACTCGCCGGTGTCTATGTTCCATACTCTTAACGTCGCGTCTCTAGAACCGCTCACGACTCTGGAAAACCAAAAGGAGGGAGTTAGTTCTGGGTATCCCAACAGACTGTTTCTATTTCCAGACAAAGGCGCGAGCTTACTTGTTCTGATGAAGGTGCATGCACCGAACGGTGGAAGTATGACCGTATAGGGTGTGAATGCAACAACCTGATTCTGCATTCCACACTTTGAGCGTCCGATCTGTTGAGCCTGAGATTATTATGTTCCCAGACATTTGAGAAGACCAGACGCCTCCGGTATGACCTACTAACGTTCGCAGGCACTGAAACAAAAATCAACGTGAGGTTTTCGTGTTCCGGAAGAATAGAAACCGGATATTTGGACCAGAAGGAACTCACCTTTCCCGTGGTCGCAGACCAGACTTTAAGCGTATTGTCGTCCGAACCAGACACGATCCGGTTTCCGGAGAACTGGAGGCAGGTGATCACGTGGTCATCGTGTCCTTTCAGAACTTTCACGGCTCGGATGGGCCTCGTTCTCCAATTCATTTCTATTTTGTGTTGCCTCATGAACGCGGCTTTCCACGAAGACGCCATGTTCCCTCCGGACCTCTGACGTCTCCTGTGTAGGTACTCTCGAACGTCTTCGATCCCTGCTTCCCGACATTTTTCCCGCCACAGAAGATTATCCTCCGCTAGGAATCTCCACGTTTGACACGTTTGAGCGGCTCTCAACAGATCTTTCGGTTCCAAAAACGATAACACGTGGAGGGCCAACTGTAAAAACGAAACAAAACATTTTAAATCACGTGATCAAACCAAATCGAAGAAGGACGTTTTCATCCGGAACGAAGGACATCTAAAATGACTAACTAAAGAAACAAAAATTTTTAACGGCCGCTCATCAAAGAAAGTAAAAACCTTTTGTTTACAACAAACGAATTGTTAGACAAAACTTGACGACCTTGAGAGCAAACTTTTTTATAATCGACTTCAATGTCAGAAATGAGAGATGATGCCTGGCAAAATGAGTAACGAAAAAACTAACGAACTCGTTTCGAGAACGGAAAATTGGGTCACATTTGCATTTTGTGTCCACCCACGTGTCCCGCCCCAAAAATCGTGGACAATTTCATTTTCTCCCCTCCCCTCAGCTTCCTTCCACCACCTCCTCAAAAATTCCAAAAGACCCAAACCACCGAGATGAAATCGTCCTGCTCTCAAGACGAAGATTAGCTTCTGGCCTATCCCCTCTCCCGCTCTTTTTCTGCCACACCTGTTTTACTCGAATCTTCCACCTGCTAGCCACGTGTTTTTATTATTATTTTTTGTCATTAACTTCTTTTGTAATAACAATTAACAAACAAAAAAAAGTAAAACAACTGTCCAAGGACGGACAATCGCATTTTTTTGCGTTTGTTTTGAAAAATTAAAAAAAAAATTGTTGCAGGGTTTAATGACCTCGTTCGGAATTAATCTGCGAATTTGTAAATAACGATTTTTCATTGCGAAACCACGAATACGATTTTTGTTTTTAATGAAAGAGTCAAGAGGAACTTGGGAAGGGGATTTGGAGGAGGAGGGAAAACGAAATCAAACTCAAACACAAATTTAAATATTTTCGATTTTTTTTAAAAACAAACTTCGGCTGGTGGGAAGATATCTACTTTATTCCCCCGAGAGTCTGCGTCTTCTGCCTACCCTTTTCGCCTACTCTTTCCAAGTCACCTTTGCCTTTTATGTTTCACCCCTTCCCTCAAGGCTCAATTATCGTACCCCTACACATTTTCCAACTTATCACATTTCCCTTTAAACAACTTCATGTCTCTGGTTCGTCAAAGTGAGTATTCCTCCTTCCTCAGACTCTGGGGACCTCAAACCTCCCAGCCTAAACTAAACCAGCTCAGTCCTAGTCACCCTACTTACTCCTAAGAATTCTCCTTCTAGGAGATAGTCTCTCAAAGTCATAATCTCTATTAATTGGTCCTCCAAGTTTTCACTCACTTGTATGCACAGATACTATAATACTGTATTGAGTCACCCCTTATGGTCAACTTTATGTAGCATATATCAACTACTTCCCCACCAAGGTCACATTGTTTTCAGAGTCCTTTAAAACACATCTTTCTTTCCAAACCCTCCTCAAAACCCCAAAATTTCTTTCTCAAGATCCATCCCCACCATACTGAGTGACTCTACTGATAACATTATGAAAATTACATATAAGTGTTAACTGTATAGAAGAAATATACCCCAAAACAAATTTGAGTGATAATATTTAATAACAGCACTGAGGATTATCACAAACTAGAAATCAATAACTACTCGGTACAGACATTGTTGCCTATATATTACTTTTTGTATACAGAAGTGGGAGAACTTGAATCCCATAATTAACTAAATATGGATCTTGACTAATTAGAGTAAACAAATTTATCATAATAAATAAGCACCTAATTTAAAACCATGGTAGTAACAATGCTCTCTAATACAAGAGAGGTTGATGATTGGGTCAGATGGTTATTGGGAAATGCTTTAAGGGTTCTTAACAGAATAAATATACAGCTCATTAGAGTATATAAATACACATAAACATAATTCATCAATAAGGTCTTTGGTTGACAGGCCAAACCACCTGCCTAGCAAAAGTGGTAGCTGAAAGTTCAAGTCGTCCACCAGAAGACTGAAACTCAATTTATCGTTAACTTTGAATGACTAATTTTAATTTCTCCTTCAATTAGTTAGCTGTCCTAAACAGTTAAACCTCTAGTCTGCAGTATAAGCATTCTTACTGTGATAATAAGCATTCTATCAAAAATTACCACACAAGTAAAAAAAAAAATTTCCTACCAAAACCTAATATGGTGAACTGCATAATCACAGTAAGAATTTAAATGTTTTCAAGTCCAAAGCAAAGAACTCAAACAAAAGTGAAAAACCTCATGAAGGTGAATGAAAGAGGGAAAGCCTATTTCAGTTTATGCTATTGTTGCTAGTTACTGTATAAGTCTTTCTTCCTCACTCTGTTTACACTTTTTGATGAAACAATTTTTTTCTTTAATGTGGCCAACCAACTGCCTGATTTTTCTGTCAATTCAGGCTCATTGAATTTCATTTTTTAAATATCTGATAAGCATTAATTAGATTAAAGAAAAAGTCAACAAAAAACCAGTTCATTGCTCTTGTATTTGAAATATTCGCTATCTTGGAGATGGATTGAGTTGATATTAAAACAACCCTTCCTTCTCTTCCTTTGAATTGCTTTTAGAAAATAAGTTGTAGTGTTAATTAATAATTTAATGGGGTTAATATTAATACAATATAAACTCACCTCTTTTGGTAGAAGGGATATGAAATCTCTTTGAAATTGAGGCTCGATAACTTGCATTATATGGCGAACTTGAGATGGGTTGCATAGTTCAATGAGCTGATCCAATGCCAGTAACCTTTCAGCATTTGACCATTTTTGGAACTGAACTAACCAGTCATGGAGCTCAGGTGGAGGGTTGTCCTTTGTAGGAATAACACACCTAGTCTTTGTTTTTTCCTTGCTCGAACCAGATCCTCCCTCAGTCTTATTCTCTGAGTTGATTTTTTTACATAAGGTAGATACTTCACTCTCATCTGTCCTGTTTGTTGAACTATCATATTTTCTTTTCCTTCGTGATTTTGAACAACTTGGCTTTTGAGCTAATACTACAGTTTTTGATTCATCTTCAACTAATAGTGATGAAGAATCGCTCCATGATTCTTCTCCTTCACTCATTTGTTCACCATCACCTTCACATATTCCACAATCATAATCCTCACCATCACTGGTTCTTTTATCTTCTCTTGCACCTTGTTCGTTTTTTAAAGGTTTGGACGAATCTGTTTGTTGCGCTACTGATTTCGACGTACATGGTGGGGCCATTTTATTCCACACTTTGTAGTTAACTCTACAAACAAAATTCGTCCGATGGTAAGGGACTACAAAACAATTCGAGCTTTACCATTTACTCTTCTTCGGATCGAGTCTTTATCAGTCATTTTTTCCAACAAGTTTTCTGATTAAGTAATTTACAAAAGGAATAAAAATTCTGACAAAATATTTATCTGTGGGCCTGAAAAATCAGCAACTTAAACTCTGCCACTGGGCCTTAGAGCACATTCTATCTACTCAACACACCCGAAGATTTTTGATGTCGAAATTTTAACTGAGATATCGGCTTGGCGAGTACAAAATTTCCGGACGAGTAAAACATTATAAGTAGCTTTTTTTAAAACAAGAAAAAGTGGCGATAAAAATACGTGCAAAATAAAAAAATGTGCTTTTATTATAACGAAACATACCTATAAATTATAATCAGGCAGCCATTATTTCACAGACTGAAGCGCGTTCAGAAATCCTTCGTAAAACACTTTATCTCATTTGCCGCGCTCGAAATGTTTTCTGCTTTTTGTTGTCATCCATTCTCAGCTGGTTTTAGCTTTCCCGCCTTTACGCGGTTTTTTTGCAGGTATTCATTGAATAACGCGGGTTTTTTAGTGCGGGAAAACGGGATGTCGCGTCGGTTTTCAGTTAAGTGAAGTGCAAGTGATATTTCGTTTTTATTCACTAAATTGGTGTAAATGTCAGAGAAAATATTTCTGTTATATCATACCGTACGTATTTGCTTTTTATACTTCAACTTGTTAATACTTTGTCATAGTTTTTCTAAAGTAATAATTATTGATATTCTCAATAGGTTAAGATGGTGGGCTTTGTGGCAAATGAGAAATAATTTTAGTGTTTGAATAGCGTTATGGTTTGGTTGGCGTTGCCGAATTGTTTGTGGGTTAGTTCATGGTAATGATTTTTGAAATAGCCATCATAGAATTTTGGTTGTCAGAGTGTGTCATTATGATTTTTGACCTTGCCTGATCTTGTGGATTCCTTGTGATGTGCAATATGGTTTGGAGTCTAGCTGGGTAGACTCCTTGTGCACTTGTGCCTTGAACTTGGATTGTGCACACACCACTTCTATCATTCCTTCTCCCTGTCTTTATCTTCCTATGGTTTTGGGGTGTGATAGAGTACCCCAAAAAGTTTTTCTGGTTTACAGGTTATTAGGATGCTTAGGTTTTAGACTCCAACCATAGTCAGTCTATATATTTTACTTTTAAAGAAATGATTCATTCATTCTTTACACCCAAGCTATGTAGTGAGTTGTGATTAGCATTGTACCAAGCAGTTGTGATAGACATTGTGAAACCAAGACCCAAATTAGTTTCAATTACACTTGGAAAAGGTTTATGGGTTAGGATGAAAGGTGACTGAATAAAACAAAAATCCAACATGGTAACGTGAAAAGAGTGTATATTCATTAAAAAGGTGCAAAATATTAATCTCAGACCTGTTTACTCTTAACCATAAAACAATCTTTTACTTTCATATAATTAGACATAATGATAACACAGAAAAACTTTCCATTTTGGTTTGTCCTTTCAGTTCTAACTTTAACAATAAAATTGTTTAAAAATCTTTTTTATTAATTTAACAACCTCAATCATTTCAATAAGAGAGATGTGATGATGGTGGTGTTGGTGGAGAAGGTGTTGATAACTTTTTGCCAAATGTGATGAATTGAAATTGATGATACGACAATAACTCATCAATTATTCAACAAAAATAATTTGTCCTGTACTAAAGAATGAGCAGGTTGTGTTGGTGTGATGGTCTCAGTGCTGACTGACAATTACAAGATAATAAGATGCACTTAATTAAGAGAGAACAAAATTTTTTTGGTTTTGGTGAGGAGGTAGGAGATCATTCCACATCCTCAAAAATTTGTTTTAACAAAGAGCAAATATATTATTATATTATTAATTAATAGTTTTGCTTAAATTAGGATATTTTATTTACAAAAAACAAAATGAGTATACTACAAAATATTATTGCTTTACACTACTACCTATACATGTCTTTTATAATTTTGTTTTGTGATTCGGTTTGAAAGCGTTGGCTTCACATGTCAAAAAACAAGATGGCGGCGGATGGATGTTTTAAAAAATTTCATTGAATTCCATTTGGTTCGAATTTGAACTGTATTAAATATTTGTTGCCAATTACGTTGTTGTGAGATTAGGCCATTTTCGAGAGTGTACTAAACCTAATTAAAATAAAATGGCTGCCTTTACGCGAAACTAGTCAAATTAGTCGACTTAATCGTTTCTAGAATTTGTAGAAAGAAGAAAAATTTTTGTTTTTGAGCGTTGTTGTTGTTAGTTGTGTTTTCTTTTAGAATTCTAAGAACCTAAATTTGATTTATAATATTTCTACACTGAGTTATCATTCCGTTTTTAAAACATCGTGGCTACTATATCCCTAATTGCACAATAAGTGCCAACAACAAGACCTAATATCCCGCATATAACGAGGAGGATATCCTTCCACAGGATGTATTTACAGGTACCTAGTTGGTCAGGCCAATAAACGCAGAGTTCGATGATAGCTGGAAAGGCAATACCCAGAGCTGATAGACAGAGAGCTCCAAACAGCGAGATAAATAGTTCCAGGTTTGGAATGGCAACGGCCAGTAAAACTGTGAACAGAAAGAATGGGGTTTTAGTGTCTGGATTCACTTCTGCCATTTTTTTTTTGGTTGCATGACTGTCTCTCTACCAGTTTCTAAGTTTCCTCTCATAGATGGCTTCTGCCTCAGAACTAATTAGTGGGATAACAGTTAGTAGATTGACCCTTGGCTGGATTCCTTTGTTAGTGTGTCATTTGTTACATCATATCGTTTGATCTTTTTGTCTTTGGTCGTCAGCGAATATTTGTTTTAGTTTTACTTAGCTAATAGGTACAGTGGTTAAGAGACATTGTTACTGTTTGTTTTGGGTTCTTCAAAAGCAGTTTGAGAGTTTAGAAAACAGAAATGAAATTAATTAAAGGTTGTAAGTCTTGTTTTGGTGGTTAGGAAGAAACTTGAAACTTCCTTCCTGTATAATTTCTGTATTATGGGTTAACCAAAAATGTTGTCTGATGAAAATGAAGGGTAAGGCTTTTTATCTCAGAGCTTTGGGCGATAACTTTATTGGGAACAGACAAGTATTTGATCCCTCAGGAGCCGGATAAAGGATATAACTGCCACTAGGAGGAGAGTAAAAGAAAGAAATGGTAAAGGAGAATAATAATAAGGAAAGAATAATAACGATTACGCTCTTGATGATAAATAAAAAGGATATACAAAGAATAGATAGGAAGTATAAATTATATTTATACCCGAAAATCTGTCTCAAAAGTTCCCGAATTAATTTTTTTTTTAATTTAAAACTTTTCAAAATACTGTCACTCCGCTTCGATGCCCACCGTCGCCAAGTCTTCATCCCGTCTCCCATCAACTTCAAGGTGTTATATTCGTCATCCAAATGATTTTTATTATAAAGTAGTGAGAATGTATACAAATTTATAAAATCGTCAAATTTTCGAAAAAATTCTTCCCACCAGCGAGCGTTGTCGAGAACAAAAATCATTCCGGAAACTTTTGGGACAGGCACTGTATATCAGTTTGGCAACTAAGTCGTTGCGAATTTTTGCATGACTCCTTGTTTATGAAAATCCGCAATCGCTTAGTTGCCAACTCAACAGTAAGAATTTTTGAATAAGACGTCAGGGTTAAGGAAGAAGATGAGTAGACAAGAAGTCGAAAGGTGAGGAAGTTAAGAAGGGGTCAAAAAGGGATGCTGCGGAAATATTGAAATGGACCGCCAGTTGAGAGGAATATTTGAGGAGAATCTATCGATTTCTTGTTTTTATGACTTGACCCTTTCGGATGCTGTATTGATAGTTAATAACATTCCACGGTTTGTATGGCGGGAGGAGGTTGAGGGTTTGGGGGTAGTACTGACTTGACAGTCATTTACAACTTTTTATTTATTTATTTTCAGGTGGAATTGGATAATCATCTACTTACACGTCACTATGACTAAAACCGTTCTCAAAATGTACTCGTACAGGAGGCTGTGGTTGCTTTTCTCACATTTCTCCTTCAGGTAAGTGTTCCATATTATCTCCACTGGCACGTATGACTGAAGAGCATATGTTATGAATATCGCAATAGCGAATAGGATTTGGACAGATTGAGATAACCTGGAAAAAATGAAACCGATCGATTGAATGGGGAGGAGAGCAGAGACGAATTTTAATAATTTAAATATATTATATTATAAATATATCGGGCAATAAAACACCAATATTTGCTCTTAGACACGCTTTAACAGAATTCATCGTGTTTTTCTTGGTCGTCTTAATTCATCACAATGGTGCCAATTGAATGAGTTAAGAGCGTCGCTGTATACAAAAAAAAATTCCTTTGGCTCTGAATCAATTAGTTGCCTTCATCTTGTCTCGTTTGACAGGATCTATGTATATATTATTTATAGTATTTGCGTTAAATTAGATTTTAATTAAAACGGCTTACCCTTCTTCCGGAGGCAAGTTGAGTGTTACCGATCCAGATGAATGTTCACCGTATTTTATGTAGCCGAAGAACCCGACCAAGACGTAGAGGATGACGATTATGGTCATTCCCTGGTTTAACACTCCGCAGGTTCCGCCGAAGGATTTGGGAGTTTCCATGTTGTTCTCGAGTGCTATGATCTAGAAAAATCGAAGGGAGATAGATAGGTTGATAGAACCAAAAGGAGATGAGTCAAAATTAAAAATCTCTGACGTGAAAAGTTCAAATCACGTGATCGGGTTGTCAAATCGAAGAAAAATGTTTAAAATTTGATCCGCCATTAACGATCTGGCTTGAGATTTGGGTTTTTTTTCTTTTCTTCAAATGCAGTCAGAGAAATTTTTTGGCAGTCAGTCTCCTCCTCCTAAACCATCCTTTGACCTATATTATTGGCTTTCGTCAAACGTCCGAGGATGAAAGGAAAATTTTTTTAAGGACGAATACTTACGACACCGACGGCTTCCAAGGCGAACAAAGTCGTTCCCACGTACAGAGGATAGCCTTTCAACGTTCCGACGTATTCCACCGTGTCGATGGCCGGCAAGTTGTCGAATATATAATACAAGACTATACCTAGACCTACGAAGGTGATGAGGTTGGCAAGAGTTGAGAGAGGAGCCAGTCTCTTCAGGTTCCTTATATAGTTGATGAGTATTAGGGGTAGGAGGAGTATCAACATGTACAGTCGAACGTCAATCGGTTTGACGTAGTAGTCAGTCACGGATTTGATGTTGGTCGCGACGAAGACGATGTAAACGCAACATATCCCTAATTGATAGACTATCATAAACACGTCGACTATGATCCTGTATAAAAGAGAAAAATGGAATCAGGTGGGTTGGATATGGGGTTTTGGGGGTAGTGGGGGTGCAACTTACGCAGAATATTTGGCAGTGCCTCGAAGACAGTTGGGTCCCATTTCGAGAGCTTTTTCCATCGAGAGCGGATACGATAGAATGGGAACCCTCAGCTTTTTACAGAGTTCGTATTGAGCTCGTACCAAGACGTGTAGACAGTATGTACAAAGCATTCCTATGAGCACGGTGGAAATGGTGCCGACTATCAGGCCGGAGTTGTAGAATGCGTTCGGCATTGCCAATATCCCGGTGCCTAGAGAGCCTTTCAGGAGATGGACCAATGTTTCCCAGTTTCTGAAAGGAAATCCAGGTATTGAGCCTTTATTCGGAGACTGGCGAAAATATTTGTAGGAAAAAGGGGTGGTAGTCTGAGAACAAGACATAGTTGTTAATTCGAACAGACAGTAAAAAAGGTTAAAAGTGATTCGATATACCTACGTGGTCGGTGCAGGTCTGTTCCGATGCAGGTGCGGATCGTAAGGTCCGTCAGGAGGTGATCCGCGGGGTGAGAGCCCGTCTCCGCCTCCCATCATTTGAAGCTGGATGTCGCTGACAGGTGATGACGTCACCTCATAATTCCGTTTCGTCATTTTCCCAGCTGGAAGAAAGTAAAATTATCAAATCGATGATTGTATGCTGGAAGAGACACTGAGAATTTTATTTTTGTTCAGTCCGTTTCGTTCCATCGTCCTCATTTGAGGACATTTTTGCTAATAAAAATGGCACCGGAGTAAGCAGGGTGATCGAATTTGAATTCATTGCGTTGTGTTTGCTGTACCTGAAAGGTACATTGGGTTTTGTGACTTAGGAACGGATCGTTTGCCCTCTCTATGTTCGATGGCAAGTTTGGACTTGTAATGATGTTCTGCGGTGGCTGAGAGACTAAGGTTATAGCAAACCATCTATTCAACCGCCTATATACTGTATACTAAATTTCACCCCATTCGTATGAGTAAATGAAAAATGGTGAATTTTTGAGACAGTCCTTCAGATAGAAGAGCACCTGAAATTATATTTAAAGCCAGATTGGAAGAAAGACGACGTTCTGGTAGACCAAGGAGCCATACGATGGAGGAGAGTGGGGAGGAACCTGAATAATATGAATTCAAGATCCTGGAGACCAAGATAGAGATCTGTAATTGGGAAGGCAACTTATAAAAAGTTGTACCGTCAGATGATAATGATGATGTCCTTTAAATAGGACAACGGGATGGGTATGGAATATTTAGTGTCTTATAAGTAAACTGAGCTAATCATTTTTAAAAAATCTACTAAAAAATAAATATTTTGCTAACAAATAAATAAATAAATATTATGTGTGGGTCTTAAAATAAATTAAATTGTGAGTAATAAATAAATAAATAATAAGAATAAGTAAATATCTGAATAAATAAATAAATAAAATAAAATAATAATAAATAATAATAATAATAATAATAATATGTACCTGTTGCGCACCCTCGGGCATTACAACTTATTAATAATAAAAATATATTGAATATTGTATTATTGTATTGTATTGAACATTTAGTGTCTCACGAGGAAGACCTTCTATACTAGGCTCTCATCAAAGAAGTAAAAAAAAGCGGCAGCTTGGGATCCTTTCACGTGATTGTCTGCCTATTACCAGGCGTGAGGATAATCCCATTAAAACAAAAACAAAATGGCGGTTTAAATAAATACAAAATCAAAATGTAAATTTTTAAATTCATCTGTACAAAATTGTAAACCAAAAGAAATAAACAAATGCCTACAGCTTGAGGAGTCCAAATATCCAAACAAACTCTCAAAGCTTATTGCGAAGTGTTATCAATTAAGCGAAGGGAAGTGGATGATGGCTGCGGCGGTGGCGGGGGCTATTAAAAATTCATTGGATGAAAACTTTGCAACGTCGACAGATTTCCAAAACTCCTCCTCGTGACCTTTGACTCATCAGTTTGATCAACCGAGTTCAAATCTCCCATTTTTATTATTAGTTTTTCCTTGAATGATCATTCACGTTTATTCGGACACAATAATTGCTCTCATTCTCTCTCTCTCTCTCTGAATCATATTTGGTCCTTGATCTAGAAGACATCAGAGCCGTCGTTAGGACTTCATGGAGAGCTTGTGCATCATTTTTGAAATAAGTCCTACATATGTAACGTATGTGAACGAATTAAACTTGTAATGAAAGTGTGCATTATTTTCGAAATGAAGTAGAGGTCAAAATGTGCGAAAATTATGAAATGAATTTAATACAGAAGTGTGCAATACTTATGAAATAAATACTACAGGAGAGTGTGCAATATTTTTGGAATAAATTTCTGGTCAAAGAAAGCAATGATTATTAAATGAAGTTCGTATGAAAGTGTGCAATATTTGTGAAAAAAAAATACAAATCAAAATGTGCGCAAATTATAAAATGAATTCTATACAGAAGTGTGCAATACTTATGAAATAAAGACTATTAATACAAGAGGGCGCAATGTTTTTGGAATCAATTTCTGGTCAAAGTGAGCAGTGATTGTGAAATGAAGTTCGTGTGAAAGTGTGCAATATTTTTGAAATAAATTCCTCACAGAAATGTGCAGTGTTTTTGATACAAGTCTTCTACGAAAGTGTGCAATATTTGTGAATTAAATTTCTTACAAGAATGTGGGATGTTGTAGGAAATTAGCTTTATATTAAAGTGTGCAATATTTTTGAAATAAATAGTGCAAAAGGATGTGCATTATTATTAAAAATAAATTTCTGGTCATAGTGTGCAATATTTGTGAAATAAATTTACTGCCAAAGTGTGCAATAATTACAAAATGGAGTGCGTGTGAAAGTGTGCAATATTTATGAAATTTATTTCTCATAGAAGTGTGCAGTGTTTTGAAATAAGTCTTCCATGAAAACGTGCAGTATTTGGGAATTAAATTCGTAACAAGAGAGTGGACTGATATGTGAAATGAGCTCCGTATGGAAGTGTGCAATACTTATAGAAAAATTTTTAAAGAGTGTACAGTATTTTTGAAAATTCGGCCTTTCTCCTGCTACGTCATTCAAGTTGAAAATGCCGAAAATGAGGCTCCTGTTCTTCGCGGCTGCGGACTATTTTCAAATGATAATATTTTGTCTCCATTTGAAGGAATATAATTCTAAGATATAAAATCATATTATAATTATTATAATCATAAGAATATAAACAAAAAGAATTTGGGAATCTGATTGAAAGTAAATAAACAAAGGCGATCACGTCCTTGCATCGAGTTTCTATATCAGTGGTGAATTGGTCGCCTTTCGAGTTCAAAGAATTTAATTAGGCTTTCTGCGCTTGTGTTCTTTACTACCATCAAGTAACACTTTTGAACGATCGTTTTCGGCTTCTTTGAGCTTTTATTGGACATACTATTTCTAATTATTTCTGTAAAATGGTGAAAAAGACGGCGTATAGCTGACGACGTTGGTGGTATTACCACCCAACGCGATACCACGGCTATTCAGCCTCATACTTGGAAAGTAGTTGGGAAAAGTCAGCAATTAGCAAACAATGGTAGCATTTAGGCGGGATGAATGTTTGGCAAGCCCTAGAAAAGTCTCACTTGAGCTCTTAATTTTTCACGGCTTCGATTTAAATTATTAGCTCGAGCCATAATTTAAAAATTTTTATCGACTCGCTGACAGAAGCGTGATCGCTCGCACTTAACACAGATTAGGAAAAGTGTTTTCTTTGAAAGTTTCCGCTTTTCCACTTTCCCTTAAGTAACTTTTTGTTTTTTCATTCTCCTGTTTTCTCAGAGTAGTGTCACGTTTCGCGGATAAGAGAAAGGAAAAGTGTGTCGGGATTGAATTGGAAACGTCACCAAATTGAAAAGAGAGGTCACGGCACACAGACACAAGGCGAAACGGGCTTCTGGGAAGAATTGCAATGAAAGTCACTTGAGATTCAGGGCAGAAGGCCGAGTTGTGTCGTTGTCTATTGTACATTGGTACTGTATATGGGCTTTTCCGCTGAATTCGATTAGGGTTTGGAGATATACAGTTTGGTTAAATGGAGCTTCGTTATTGTCTTTTTCGTCCACGAATTTTGATTGGGGGTGGAAGGGGTAATGTTGGGGGTATTATTTTTGGAATTTGGAAAATACAAATTGGTTTTGAGATTTCATTAGTTATTCTCTTTCTTCCTCTCTTTTCGCTATGTATAATCATATTTTGCTTCTGTACTTTTCCTCTTTCTTTCTTTAATTTTTATATTGTATGTTTTCCTCTCTTTCTATTCCACGTCTTTCTCTCTTTTTTGCTTTTTCTCTACTTTTTCCCTCTCTCATTCCATCATATTTCTGCCTTTCTATTTTCTTTTCTTTTTCTTTCTCCTCTCTTTATCTTTCTCTCTCTTTCTCTGTCTTTTCTTTTCTCTCTTTCTCTTTATTTTCTCTCTTTTCATTTCTTTTCTTCTCTTCTTCCTTTCTCTTTTTCTTTTTCTCTTTTTCTCTTTTTATTTATTTTCTCCCTCTTCTTACATTACTTTTCTTTTTCTTTTTCTTTTTCTTTTTTTCATTTCTCTTTTTTCTTTTTTCTCTTTTTTTTTCTTTTTTTTTTTTTTTTTTTTCTCTCTTTCTTTTCTTTTTCTCCTTTTTCTCTTTTATCCTTTATTTTTAAATTTTTTATTTTTCTTCTCCATCCTGTATTTCTATTTCTCTTTATTTTATAAAAACCTTCTCCAATTCCTTTTAAAGACAACCTGAACGGCCTTGAAATTGAGGATGAAACTACGGATGTAATTCAATTAAGAACAGAGGAACATAAATTTGGTCGTTGGACGTCCTCGCGAAAAACTTTGGGACATCACATAAACGATATAACAGGATGCCAAGCACGGAACGCGCTTTAATTGGTTCGCAAGGCCCCGTCAAGTCTGAGCATTTCCTTCGTTTCTGTTTTTGATTAAATTGGATAATCGGGACGAAGGTCATCCGACGAGATAATCTTTCTCACTGAAGAGCCTCTCCAAAACATGGCCTGACGATTTTTGATACTTTTTTCTACGCCCCCGCCCTTCCACCCCTCCCGGAAAACCGATTTTCGATATCGAACTTCCGTAATTCGAGATATTTGAGTTTGATCTTGGATCGAATCGATATTCTCGATATTAAGCGAACTGTAATCGATTTGGGTGTCGGGGCCGAACACTCATTAAAATTTATATTCGCGATGGGAAGGAAACGAAGAATGTTTTGTCTTAAGACGTTTTATTAAAATGACTTTCAGGGTCGGATAAAGGAAGTTGAATGAGTGTTTTGATTGCTTTCTCTATTGTAGAGCTACTGTCGTTTGTTTTCAATGCATGTTTGTTTGTTTCTTATTCATATTTACAAGCATACTGTTAACGAACATAGATACCGACTTTGTCTGGAATGTCTCCTATCATAATTATGTCTTTCGCACAAAAGGTATAAATTCCGTTCTTAGATGATCGACTTATTCGTGTTACTGGAATGAAGTTTCTTGTCATTTATGGCATCACCAAGTTTTTCCTTTTTGCTGAAATGATATCTTAACTTATAATATTTTAGTGTAGTAGATCGTCTTCTAAGGATTCTTAGTTAAAATTTTCTTTTAATTAACACTAAACCTACGGACATTTACGTTTAGTTTTGTCTACTAAGACCGGTCAATTGACCGCTCAGCAAATTTACCTGGTACAGAATGAAGGTAACCATCAATCGATGCAGGTTCCTTGATTTGTAAACATATTTCTCGTGATTATGACTTTTTTTTTTCAAATATCATTTCATCCTTTCCCACGTGAAGAGTTTTCTGTCTTGTTGTCTTTACTGTATTTTATCTGACATGTTTTTCGGGATTGTTTCTGAGTTTAATTTCCCATTTGTTTATCATTCTTTATCTTTGAACTTATTACCAATCTCTCTCTCTTCCCTTTGTCTTCTACCTGTGTTCAAAATTCTTTCTTGGTCACTATCTGTGTCATAATCTTTTCTAAACTCTCTGATACAGTAACAGACCACAGCTTTGTGTGTTGGTTCCTAGATTATACAAAAGCTTGACGGCTATGAATTATTTTTAGCTGCTTACATATATTTTTTTCATAAATACTGCACAGTATTGGAGGATTCATCTCAAAAACATTGCACACTGTCTTCGGGGATTCATTTATAAAATCTTGCACACTGTGATGAAGCGTTAAAGCGTTCATTTTGATGGGAAGTTCATTCCAGACATATTGTACATTCTTTAAGAACTAATTTCATAAATATTGCACACCGTTTTGGAAGATTTATTTCAAGTTTAGTGCACTCTTTATAAACTAATCGTTTTATAAATTTTGCACGATTTCGTGTCGGGGCCACACATATTGTTATGTGCTGGATACATGACGTCAGAATTCACGTGCTGATAAAAATGGCGTCAAATAAGTAAATGACGACTATTTTACAATTTTATACTTGAATTTTCGAGAGTATATTATAACAAAGACATATTATATGACGGGTTGAGTTTTTAAAACGAAATTTGAATTTTCTTCCAATATCAGTTAAAAGGGGATTTGGTAATTCTCAAAAAGCACAATTCTATAAATGTTTTCAGAAAAGAGAGAGACAGCCTTCGAGAAGAAAATGAAGATGAAAGACTGTATAAAACATTTTATGTAATTATAAAAATTAATTAATTTAATGGGGAGAAGCTTTTCAAAAACAACTTAAATCGATTTTGAAAAAAAAAAATTCTCGTCGAATATTCTTTTCATCCTTTGGGACCCTCATTTCGAAAATTGAGATAAAAATATTTTTCGAAAAAGACGGTGGGGAGATGAAACGGATGAAAGGTTTTCATAACCCAATTACAACCTTTGCCGTTCCTTTTTTCGGTTATTTATCTTGTCGTGTCAGTGTCACCGGAAACTCGTTCGTACAACTGGCTCCTTATTGCGTTCACTTGATTCGTGAGCTTAATTTCAAATGAGAGTGACCTAAAAAAAGGAAAAATTGAAAGAGGAGAAGATGAAGAAGAGAGAGGAGTAGGAGGAGGAACCTTGATTGACGTAATAGACGAAAAGGAAAAAGTAGAGAAGAAGCCAATCACGGTTAATTAAGGATCAAATAACGAGAATGTGACATAATTTTGGATTTTTCCACTCATTCCCCATCGGTTATGGAGTCTTCTAATGATTTCTATTTTCGTTTCGTGAGCTTTTTGTGTCCCGAAATTTGTTCGATTTGAAGCTTTGAAAAGCTCGCACGTCATCAGATTAAGGGTGGGAAATTCGCTTTGGGTTGGAATCGCACACTTTTTGGATGATCTATTCCCATTAGAGTGTTCAATTTCTTTCAGTAATACTAAACAGCTTTATGAGTAACTCATTTCATAAATATTGCACAATATCAGGTAGTATTTGATGATTTGTAGTATTGGTCAGCGAATTTTAGATGGTTAATCCGAATCTTGAATAATTAAAAATTATTTATATAATATAATTCTATTGTTAATGATCAGCAAATCAACTTGGTTGATGTCACAAATTACGGAGTATTTATCACATTCACCGGGTAGTTTATAAAATGTCTAACTCAAAATGGGAATTTAATAAAGGTTTGATCAGATCACGAGTTGAATATTTTATAAAATAGCTGGTAAATGTGATAAATATTCAGTAATTGGTCACATTTACCAAGCTTAGTTGGTGGTTATGAATAATCTCCGGGAAATAAATATATTCGGCTGATTTATCACTTTAATTTATACTAAAAGTATCAAATACAATTAATAGTGAAAGAGGTCACGAAAAAGAAATAAATTCGAATATTATATTCTGTATATATTTACGGGGTCTACCTGAGAATAATTTTGATTCTGATGCTTGGTGATTTTGTTGAGGGAAGGCTGTGGCTTTTCAAGATGTTATTTCTCTAAATATGGATGAATATTCATGAACTCATCACACAAAAAGCTCTTTACGTCCCGTCCTTGTCAATTTATGTTTTACCAAACCATCGTAGAAATCCCCGCAAGGTAATCCAATATATCATGCTAACCACAGTAGAGCAGAACCACTCCCACGGTATGTGGTGAAAGTATTGAAGGAAAAACAAAACAAAAACATGTCAACCATAACCGCAAACATGGTAACATCGTATATATATACACACATACTGGGTCACCTCCAGGTTTTATCATCCCAGTCTCAGTTAATAGAATTAAAGTGAGTCGAAGAGGAGGGATGAGGATGAGGAGGGAAAAGGATATTAGCCTAATGGAAATTTCTTTGAGCTTCACAACGTTTCCTTTGAGGTTTTATAGCCTTTGATGCTTTGCTGGGTTGTCTCCTTCCATTTACTCGTTTTGGATTTTCCATTTTCTCTTCTCCTTTGTTGTTTCAAGTTTTGAATGATTTTATAATTTGATTTGTAGTTTAAAAAATATTCTTTTGCACAATTCTTTCACTTCTGAAATTTATTTATTTTTTGTTTGTGCTCATTCCATGCTTCTGTTTTTATTTATTTATTTATTTTTGTATAAAGTATAAAATCTTTTTTATTTTTCTAAGGCCGTCCCTTAAAATTTGCCGGTTGTATAGACCTCGTATATGTGTTAGTTTTTTGCGGGATGTATTTGTACTTATATTATTATTTTATGGTTTGGTTGTACCCTTTTTGTTTATTATAATTATAAGTTTTATTATGCCTCTGGGGCACATAGGGGTCTACAAGTTCCGTCATCGGACTCGGTTGATGGCTGTTTACTTTGCTGCAGCCTAAGTTTTCACTACTGCAGCTATCTCTTCTTCGGCTGTTCGCCTCTACGTCTTCTTTGGTCTGTTTATAATTATAATAGTATTATTTTTTCTTAACACCATCTGTTTCTAATAAAGAGACACCAAATAGTTTTGCAGATTAGTTTTGAGGGGTTATGTCTGGGTAGCAGACCAGAGTCATAGCCAAAGGAACGGTTTGGATGGAGACTGGAGCTATAAGAGGAGAGGTGGGAAAGAGAAAAAGGAAAAGCAGGAGAGAATAAGGTGGTTTAATTAGCAGAGTTTGTAAGTCAAATGGATATGCTTTTTAAGACGTGATTGGTCGAGGGCATTGAATGCTGTTCTCTATTCCTGCTGGCCACAGTCGATCGCGATGCCGATTTTGGTCATGGCCAGTTGTGGACAAAAATAAAATATCGGTTTGACCATATATTTAACTTATCTACTTATACCTCGGTAGAATGCACCTTATACTGGAAAACAGTATTCATTTCATATCCATCCTTTCCCTTTCCCTTTAGACTACCCTTATAAGAACAAGTCGACTGCGGTACAATTTTAAGACAAAAAGTTTTATACTGCAATGTATAAAATATGGTAATATCCGAAGAACCCGACAAATAAATGTATAGATAAATAAAACAAACATGTGCAAGGGAGTAAGCTGATATAAGATAAACTAGGTCAATAAATAAGTAGATTTAATACGTTTATATAAAATATATAATGATAATAATAGTCATTGGACCTAATTTCAGGGTTGAATAGTATGTTAAAATAAATTTTGGGTACAAAAGGACCCAGGATAGGTCGATGTGTGAAGTTTTTTTTTCATAACGGAAAAGTTTAACACTGAAATGAAATTCTCTAATGCTTAGCTTACGCAATGATAAATTTTCTAAAGATAATTTTTCTAAAAAGTTGTTTTCTAATCGTCTTACAATTTGGTCACTTTGCTTTCTAATTCTGGTTTGTCCCTTCGGAGGATTAACTTAAGTCTCTAACTGGAACATAATGTACAAAATGGTTTCCGAATCGGAATCATTTTAAAAGCGGATGTCAGTGAAGTGGAAAATGTTTTTGTCATGATCGTCTCTTTAAAACGATTTTTATCTTTTTTAGTTTTTCAAATACGATTTTGGATAATGGAGGCGTAGAGGTGGTGGTCAAGGCGGGGGGTAGGAGGTGGCGCTGTTTGGACTTCCGTTCGGTCTACGTCAATGGCTAAAAATCTATGTCGCTCAAGGACGATGGTAAAGAAAGGATTTTGAAAATTTGTGAAGCGTCACTCATCGATTTTTTTTTTGTTTTTAAGCAAAAGGTTTTGTGACACACATTCTGAAGGTCTCATTGGCTCTTTCTTATTCTTTGGTTGCTTGACGTGCGAACGACAAATCTGACTATTTGCATGTGTGGATAAAAAATAAAATCTGGCTCTTCTTCAATATCGTCATGTGTGTGTTGTCTTTAAAATTTTTCATTTTTTTTGAGGATTTGAAAATTTTTGTATAAAAAGACATTCTTAAGATTATTTGTATTATAAGTATTTATTAGACTAACAGCAAATTTTTCGAAAAATACCGGAAACATACTTGACTGACTTCTAACATTCTCAGGCAGACATTTTTTATTTATTATTTAATTTGCTTTTATCTATATTTATTTACTCATTTTTGTTATTTATTAATTATATCGTATCCATACCCTTATTTTCGTCTGCTTTTTTTCTTTCTCTAAAACTGATTATCCCTTTTTTGAAAACCAATTTGGAATGGAGAATGCCAAGATGTAGCTGTTGCATAGGAAGTGTGAGCAATACACAAGAGCCCATGGGATTGGGGGATTTTAGACTCTGGTCCTGCCATGTTATTTGTGTTAACACATTGTTGACTGGTCACAAGTTAGCTCTTGTTTTTATCCCCAAACGTTGTTGTCCAATGTCGAGCTAACTCGTGTCTGCATTAGCTATTTCAATTTATAAAGCCCAGGGAAATATAGTATACTTCAAAAGCTTTGTTTATAGACTATAGATGCAAGTACAGGCACGAGTTAGCTCGTGAAGGGTCAACAACGTTTGGGGATGAAAACAAGAGCTAACTCTTGACCGGTCAACAATCTTTTAATCAAACATGTATTCAGATTTCCAGCTGTTTACTTATTAAATATGTTACAAATCCGATCATGTTTGCTTACGGACCCAAAAATTCTAGCTACGCCACTGCAAGGGTAGTTGATTCTTTCCATGTTTATTTATGTGTTTATCTACTTATTGATTTTTGTACTTTTTTATTTTTTGAGTTGTTTACATATACATCATTTTGTGTGTTTTGATGTTTATTTAGTTATTTCCTTATTTATCTACCTAATACTTATTTATTTTATTAAGTTTATGTTTATTTACTTTGTGTTGTTATTTACTTCCTTATTATAGATTATAACATTAATATGGGTATAAAAACTGAGTAACAAGAAAGAAATACAAATAAATCAAAATGTATACTTGTTTTTGAAAGGAAATCTGGAACGGAGGAAGGTTGATGATCCCCAAACTTATTAATATATTCATTTACTTATTAATTTTTGTAGTTTTTATGTATTTGAATTGTTTACATCTATATTTTGTATTAAGTAAATATTTTACTTAGTTTTTTTTTGTATATTTATTTTATTTTTATGTATTTCTCAGTTATTTATTTCCTTATATTGAATTGTAAACCTTGATATGAGTATACAAAAAACTAAATAACAAGAAATAATAATAATAATAGCTTATATTAGTAGAATTGTTTTATTTTTATTTATTTATTTATTTTTAAACATGAATTAAGATTACAATAATCTACTAGGCCCATCTCGGGCAAAAGCCTCTCCCGCTACTCTCCACAGTGTTTTGATCTTTGCTCTTCTATGTCACTGGGAGCCAGCAAAGGTAACTAGGTCGTCCTCCCATCTCCTTCTCTGTTGGCCCTTTTTTCTATGCCCCAAATAACAATAAATAAATACAAATAAATAAACTTATATTGTATACCCATATTAAGTGTTACAACCAACAATAAGGAAATTAATAACTAAAAAATATATAAAAATAAAATAAAGATACAAAGAACTAAGTAAAATATTTACTTAATATAAAATATAGATGTAAACAATTCAAATACATAACTAAAAAAATTAATAAGTAAATGAATACATTAATAAGTTTGGGGATCACCAACCTTCCTCCGTTCCATATTTGTTTTCCAAAAATAAGTATATTTTTTTATTTATTTGTACTTATTTCTTGTTTTTTTAGTTTTTTTGTATACTCATGTCAATGTTTACAATCCATAATAAGGAAATAAGTAACTAAATGTAAATAAATACAAAGTAAAGTAAACTTACAAAAAACTCAATAAAATAACTAATTAGCAAACATTTAAATAAATATTATAACATGCGAAGTAATATAGAATTAAACACCTCATTTATAAAAAACTACAGAAATTAATAAAGAAATAAATACATAACCAAGTGTGGGGAACATCAACCATCCTCAGTTCCAGATTGCTTTTCAATAATTAGTATGTAATTGTATTTATTTCTTGTTATTTAGCTTATATTATTTACTTATCTTTTTATTTATTTATTTATATAGTTAGGTAGCCATTTGCCATTCTCTCTCTCTCTCTTTCTTGGCTTGGCCTTACCCCATTTATTTTGGGTCGGCCCTCCTTGTCAGACTCTTCTCTAGACTCTTTTATTTAGCTATTTATTCAATTATTTATTTATTTTATTCTTGGTCGTTTATTTGACTTCTTACTTTGAATTCCTATCGTGTATAGTTAAAGTGGGCAAAGTGTGGCTCTGTAATTTTTTGAACGGCCCTCCAAAGCACCAATAGAAGTTGAGAAAAGATATTTATATATTTATAAATATGTATATAGAATTGTATTTTCTTTTTCTCCCTTTAAGAATTAAAAACTTTTGTTCTCTACATTATTGTTATTATAGCATGTCGACAAAAAATAATATTTTCTATATTTCTATGTATATTAATAATGATACTTATGCTATTATATGAAACAAGAGTACTATTTAAGTTACATTTGAATGTGCGGCCTGCATAAAAAAATTATATTTTGAAAATGGCCCGCCATCCGAAAAAGGTTGCCGACCTCTGATGTAGACTATATATACTCCCTGTTAGTTATGTGATTAAAAAAATTTTTACTGAAGTGAAGTGTTTGTAAAGTTCTCAATACGGTGCTGAAGGGGGTCTTGTGTCTTAAATCAGTTTGAAGTGAGGAAAAATCGTAAAATTTGTCGATTGAATGGGAAAGGAAAGAGTCGAAATGAAAAAAGGTCAAAGGACGTTGTCGATGCGCCAAAAGGGAACGTGATCGTGCATAAGCATGCAACAACGGTCAAAGCTCTGCTCTCGAATCCTTTCTAACCTCGAATTCGAAACGGATTTAGAATCACACGAAGCTTAATTGGATTTGGTTTCGATTATGGAAAACAAAAGCTAAAAACGAAAGGAAATTCTTACCTGAATGAATTGAAACGTGGACTGCTCCAAAAAGAAATGAGATGAAAATTTTTTGTTTTTAGTCAGCGAGGTTCAGGCGAGACACCTGAATCGGAAACGAAAAAAAATTTACAGTAGACAGCTCGCGGTCGCACGAGACACACCATGGGGACAACCCGAACGCGTTCTGCGACTCACAAAACGATTATGGACGACGAAAAGAAAAAAAATGGTGTGTTTGACTTTTTTCCTATATACTCCTCTCGTTGTTGTTCTTCTCCTCCGTATTCGAGGTTGTTTTCGTTGTGGGCATCAGTTGCAAAATCAATGACACGTGGCGAAACTGGCGGAGGGATTTGGAACTATCATGTTCATGGTGCGGAGCTTTCGAAACGGTCCAAAGCTTTCAATGCTTTGTGGGGTTGTGTTACTCGTGGCGACATCTGGCGGTGAAAATTTTCAACTTCGGCGTGGGAAGTGCTGGCGAGTTGATAATGGCTTTGCTGAAGCTTTGTTATCGTGTCTTCTGGCCATTAATTTTCTTTTTGGGGGAGGGCTGGGTGGAGTTTTTAACTTTTCAGGAGGCATTGTTTTTCGCTGTTTTTTGAGAAATTTGGAAAGAAAAGCTCAATCATGAGATTTGTTCTGTTTTTTCTTTATCTCTCTTTGTGTTTGACTCTTTGGTTCCGTCCTTTTACACCTTTCTCTCCATCTCTTTGTCATTTCTCTTCTGTCTTCTTTTTGTTTCTCCTCCCCTCCTCTCTTTTCTTTCTCTTCGTTTCTATCTTTCTTCTTTGTGTCTCTTTTCTTCTTTTCTTTTTCTTTGATTTCTCATTTTTCCCTTTTTTCTCTTTCTTTTGTCCACTCTCTCTCTTCTGTGTTTATCTTCTTATCTCTTCTTTCCCCCGTTTTTTACCCTTTCATTCTCTCATTTGATTTCTTCCGATATCCTCTTGCTCTTTTTGTTTTTCTGTCTCTAAATGGCGCCATTTTTCTTTTTCTCTATTCGACGATTTCCTTTTATGATCTGTTCTTGTTTTCGCCTTTACGTCATCTTTTTATCTATCTTTCTGTCATTCTTTGTCTTTTCCTCTGCCCATCTCTGTCAGTTTTCGTCCTTTTCTGTATTTTTCTATCCTCCTTTCTTTTTATTCCTGTCTCTTTTACCCTTCTCTGTCTTTCCCTTCCTATCTCTATCTCTTTCCTCTCTTCCTTTGCGTTTTTCCTGTTTTCCTCCTTTTTATCTCTTTTTCATCTTTTGATCCTTTTTCTTCCTCTTTCCTTCTTCCTCTTCTTTTCATTTCAATTTATCTTTTTCCTTTTGTATGTTATTTTTTCTTTCTGTTTATTTCTTTCACTCTTTTCCTCACTTTACCTACTACTCCTTTCGAATTACTTACTGCAATTAAAGCCATTTTATTATTGTTATTATTAATATCTGGGTCTATTATCATATTTTTATGCGTCTCATCAGTTAGGTTTTGGAGGTAATGTACTTCTCCGAATTTCAGGAAACCTCTAATTTGAATTTTAAAGTCTTGACGTCCTCTTCATAATTTTTTGAAATAACTGTTGAAAAAAAGGAGAGTGGGGCAACAACAAATCTGAGATCAATCATACAACCTGCTATAACACTAACAGATACTATACCGAGACTAAAATTACAAACATAGCTTCACTTATGAGATTTGTTATTTCCAATTGTCTCTTTGTTACTTTTGGTGTTACTTAAGTCTTTTACATGCTTATTGTCGCGACTTGTGAATGGACGCCCGACAGACAGCCACCTAATTCATTTCTAGACTCAGACATTGGCTTAGTTTTGTAGGTCAGGGTGTGTGACCCGTATTACGGTGGTTCACCACCACCACCGATATTCTAGTTTCTGTATATATACCCTCAATCCCTAATGACGATATAAAAACTTTTAACTGTTCGAACGCTTCAGTATAACCTTTTGCAAGCACTCACTCATTTCGTTCTCATCCAAGGCGTGGGACGTTCGACTCGGAATCCATTTTAGAAGATTATTTTGTCTTTCGGTCGCGTAATCAGTCTGGAATTTGTCGCGGTTATGACATTTATTTCCGGAGATTAGGATTTACAACTGATTGGAGTCATATTCAGAATTAATTGACTTGGAAGTGGTCATCGACGGTTACCGTTATGATTATTATTGTTTTTGATATATTCTAAACAATTATTTTTGTTTACAGTTGTTTGTTCTTCGGCTTCGCATGAAGTTCTTGCTTTTTGCTTTTTCAACGTCTTCGTTATTGTTTTCTTTTTTATGTTTAGTTTATGTTTTGTATTTATTTATTTTACTCGCTTGGGTGTATTTATAAGTTAAACGTGTTTCGCGTTCGAAACAAGTTCGCGGGTAGGTCGAGGCTTTGTTGTTCAATTTTTTTGGTTTCTGTCGGATTGACTTGTCTTCATCGACGTCCCACGTACTCATTGATTCGTTTGAATAGGTAATTAAAAAAAAATTTTGTTTATTTATTTATATTTTGGTGAAAAGAAGTGTTATTTGTAAGTTTTATAGTGTTTGGTTGGGTCTTAGAAACAGTTTTGATATGAACCGTTTGAGCGTCATGTTTGCGAACCGGTTCTGTGAGTTACATGTAATGTATATGTTACAGCAGAAGTGATAAATCAGACAAATTTATAAAATATATGTATAATATACACTTTTTTCTAGGAAATAGTTTTTAAGAAGAAAAATACAAACACTTCTGGCTAAAACTGATTTATATTTCTAAAATTAACTTAATTTATATATATATATTTATATCACACGTTTAAAATATAATTTCTTTATTATTTTGGAAACCGAAAGAAGGCTATTTACAAATCGAAAAAAGAAGAGAAAAATTAAAAAACTGAACCACGGTCCAAAATTTACGGCTCCGAAATTTAAGTTTTTAGTTCTTTTGAAGACGAAAATTTAAATTTCCGTTGTTGAAAGCATTCAAAAATTTTTTTCTCAAAACGACCCTAACATAAAATCATCACAACCTCAAAGATTTGGCCAGTTCAATAAATTAAAAATAAATTATTTAAAAAAAAGGGAATTTATTCGCGATTAATTCAGTGCGCATGCGTGAGAGACAACCGCAACAAAATCCTGACGAAGTGTACATGAAATTGAAGAGGCTTTCTGTGAGAGATTTATTTATAATTTCCCCGATTTGAATCACAAAAACCGGGTTTTCATTTTGTTAAAAACAATATGGCGTCTAGGGGTGGGAGGGTAGGGGGTGAAAAAGCTTTCGTACGCATGCTCACCGGGGTATCGAATTATATGGAAGATTTCGACCGTGGTCCTTGGTATATCTTCCAGCCTGAGTTTGTTGAACTCGGATATTCAAGAAACCCGCAGTTCAAGCTTCGACTAGAATAATTCCCGATCTTATATTTGTATGTATTTATATATTTTACGAAATTTTATTATTAAAAATAAAGACCATCTAGTACGACAACGACAACACTGACGACGAAGACAAACAAACAGGACTACCATCGAAAGCCTCGTTCAATTTCAAAAAAGCTTTTGCCATCATCCCTTGCTCTTTTTCTTCATCCCTCCCTACCACCCCCGTGACGAGTATAATTTTGAAAATGTCTTGAACTGATTGATTTTCATTTTGTTTCTCCTTTTTTGACCTCTCGAGCGGAACCCCCCCAAGTCGTGTGCTTAGACGCGCTAGAAAAGACGTGCTTGAGCTTTTTCCTCTTCCATAAGCGCTTTTCTTTTGAACTTTTGATTCGAATTTTCGTGTCCGGTCTTTTTTGATGTCTATCACTGGTCAAAAATTTCAAAATAAACAACTTCCGGTTTGATTTTTTGAATCCGTGTAGACGAGCTTTCTAAACCCACACCCGGACCTTAACATCTTCTTCAACACTCCATTATTTTTAAAATTTCGGAAAACTCACTTTTTTCTGGGAAGAAAAGACAAACAAGAAACAAATACCGAACGAGAGATCAAAGCAAAAGTTTTCGATGCTGAGAATCAATCAGTATCAACACAACAGTAACAACAGCAATCGCGGTGACAAAAAACTCAATAAGCCACACACCGAGAAATAAAACCTACTTTCGAACCTAAAGACAAATAAAAAAGAAAAAACTCTGAGCCGACAGAAAGCAGTAGAAGCGACAAAATATTCTGTACAAAATATAAATCCATACATTTTATAAACATACTTAAAAAATTATTTCCTTTCCTTCAAATCTGTATCACATAAGACGATCATACCATTAAAAAAGAATCCGATTCGGGCGGGTCTGATCGACCACCCAACAAAGGGCGTCGAATTCTAACCGCTTTGATACAGTATATACAATATATACATCGCGACGAACAAAGACAAAAACCGCGACGACGACAGGGAAACCGGAAGAAGACATACAGACTAAACTTTATATAAAATAAAAACGGTCCGAATTTTAAAAACATAAAAACAATTTTAAAGAAATCGCGGGATATACAGTATAAGAAATTCCAATATCCGGTTGTATAAAAATAATTAAAGCTTCCTCTCGCCCCCTGTAGGGTGCGCTATCTGTTATAATTCATATCCGGTCTTTTCCCTCCAAAATTTGAAAAACGACGACCGGCTGTTTTTTGATTCTTAGTGCTCTCAGCGCCATTTTCCTTTTGAGTATTTCCGTATATAAAAAATTTGATTACGTCACAATATAAATTTATAACTCTTTTGAATATTTAAAATCTCTAAAATAATTAACATCAAATATAAAAACAAAAAATTTTTTTTTGTGATTTTCTTTTGTAACATCGTCCTCCTCTTCTTTTGTTTAAACAATTTTGTTGTATATAGTATAACATATAAAAATAAATAAACAAGCAAGCTTATATTTTTTTTGTTCCGATTTTCTCTTTTAAACTTTTTTTGTTATCTTTTTTGTTCTTTTTTTTTGGAAATCTCCAGGAGAATTCATTTTGTTTTCGATATAACCAAAAAATAAAATATAAATATAAATTTCTTCAACTAAACAAATTCTACATAGTAGAAAACGCAGAAATATAAAGAACCGAAAGAAAAATATATATTTATATATAAATTTAGGAGGGGTGGAGGGCGATAAGCTGATAGACGGATCAAGAAATAGATAATCTAAATCGAACCATCTGGAGGGTGTTCGTAAAAGTGCTGATAGATGTTGAGAACGGAGACGTAGGTACCGATGACGAGTCCCAAAAGTCCGAACAGGATGAGAGTTCCGTTCTGTACGGACATCACTATGAACCGGGCCCCTTTCCTCTGGTACCAGAACGTGGATTGATCTATGATTGCGGGGAAAGCGATTCCAAGGACGGCGAGACAGAAAGCACCGATCAGGGATATGAACAACTCCAAGTTGGGGATAGCGACACCAAGAAGGACTGAAAAATCGAAATTATCATATTAGATTGATGATATTGATACTATAATCCTTTGAGTATATTTATTCTTATAATGTTTCTTCTGAAACAGAAAAGATAGTTTGTTAGTTAGTTTAAAAAGATTCAGGGTCGGTGAAAGGGAAGGGAAAGTAAAAGAAGGTTGGTGAGAACTAAGCTCCATGGAGTATATGTGTTACGGTTAAAGTTCAAAGCTCGACCACAGCGGGAAATGTCTGGGGAGTATAAACTGTATGTGTAGTACTTGAAAAGACCAGTATATATTAATATTACTTTGTCAGATAGTTTCGTGAAAATGGCTACAATTCTGATTCAATAATTCAAATTTGTTGCATGTCTGTAGCACGATTTCGTTTCATAAATACTGCACACTGTATTGGAGAATTCGTTTCAAAAATTCCTGCACATTTTCACAGATGATTTATTTCATAAGTCTTGCACATTTTAGGGCAGGATTCATTTCAAAAGTATTGCACACATTCAAATGAATCTATTTGCGAGTTCATTTATCTCAAGTAATGAACACATAACCCACTTTTATAAATTGCTCGTCTCATAAATAATGCACACTTTTAGGGTAGAGCTTGTTCTAACTCTTTCAGTTAGAATTGCATTCATTACTAGTTCTTACTGTGATGAAGGGTTGGTTTCATAAGTATTGCACACTTCAATCAGGAATATATTTCGTGGATAATTCATTCAAAAATTGTGTACGATTCGGGGGTGAAATTTATTTCATAAATAGTGCACAACCCGAGCAAGAGTTTAATTCATAAACAAAGACCAAAGTCACAAAATTTCGGTTTCCTGGGGTTTGGGGACTTGTCTGGAATTTGTTTCTTTCGACATTGGTCAGCCACTTCTCGCTGCGCCGGAACTTCGGTCCTTGACCGTAACACACACAACATAGCCCAAAATATTTAAAAAACAAAACAACGGTCTTACCTTTGATTCCTCTGAGTTGTAAACCCAAAACAAAATCCCATGCAGCCCAACATCTTCCACCAGAAGATGCACCCAAGATGCACCCTTCCATATGCATGCAATACTTCAAAATTTAAACAGTCCAACAGATTCTCATTATGTACATTAAATTAACAGATAAAATATATATAAATATAAATTCACTTATAGTAAGTGTCTCAGCAGCCGTTTACAAGTATACAGAACGGCGGTCGTTCTGAAAGAAGCAGACAAACAAAAGCAGATAGAGAACGAGGAGAGAACGAGAAAAGTCTTAAAACACTTCGTTAATTATCGACTCGACGGAAGTGAAACCTCCTATCACCAATCCCGTGAACGCGAAGATTGTCAGACAGAGGTTTTTGATGCACATCCAGTAGAACCGGAAGCCGGTTACCTGATGCCAGTATGTCGAAGTTTCGATAAGCGCTGGGAAAAAAAGAGCGAGGAGCGAGAGAGTAAACGCACCGATGAAAGAAATGAAATGCTCCAGATTGGGAATTATCACTCCAATCAAAACTGGAACAAAAATTTCAACATATTTGTCTCTTTGTCCTGTGACACCTCTAGTCTAAACTCGTCTAGTCTACCGATTTGAAGTTACTAACTGTCTAGAACTAATGGACGCCGCTCCGACATTTTTTTCTTGTGTTTGGAACCCAAGCGACCAAGCACCCCAAGCAACATTTCCGTTATTTTTTGGATACTTTTGGACCCAGTGACCAACACCAAATTCATCTGTAGGTCTTTTTATCAATATAATACCGAACACAGTGGAACCTCGCATAATACATTTTGGAATCTTACTCGTTAAGTGAAACAATTTTTACCGTATAAATTCATGTCAAACATGATAATGCGTTCTTGGCCCAAAAAATTTTTGGGCCAAAACTCAAAGTTTGAATTTTTCAGAAAAGTTGTTCAAAAAAGCGTTGTGTATAATATTTATACAAATAATAATACGTATAAATATTAAATAACTGTTCATAAAGACTAAGATGTTAGCGCAACAAGTTCTGTAGAGTTTGATGTAGTAATGACACGAACAGTTCCATCGCACAATCCGGGGATTCCTCTACCCACGTCACTCTTAAATCATTTTTACCAATTTATACTGTAGTTATCTGTATAAAGCAAGGGTAACAGGAAATACAAGACCCACAGGGTCCTCCAATCCTGTCTCCTAGAAGATGAGAGTTAAGCAAACTATACATGTTAGCATTCTATTATTGTTTATATATTGTTGACTACGGGTTCAAAAGTGCTAGCTACGCCACTGTCTATAGTTGCCTGCTCTTGAAAAATGGGTTAAACATTGTAACATCTGAGAGGGGTATACTATAAATTATATATTAATAGTATATATAAGAAGAATTTCTATTGTACATTGTGCGAGGTGGTCGTTAAGCAAGGTTCCACTATAAATGAACAATTAAATATGAAGTACAAAAGCACCCAGAACACAATCGATAGGTTAGATAAGACCTTCGAAATGACTTCCCCTCGACCGGAAGTGTGTAAAACTTCCTTGAAACTTAATCTTGGTTATTTATTTTAAACAAAGTCATTAAAGTTGAATTGCAGGATTGTTGTTAATGCCTAGATACCTAGATATCTGTCAGGCGGAAAATTTATACCTCAAACGTTTAAATTATTCACCGTAATTGTACAATCCTTTTATTTCTTGTTAGTGTTAGGTGTTAGTATGAGAGGGAGCGTGTTAGTACCCATCCAGAAGCGAGTCACACCACCAAATCGGGGTTGTGACAGTGTAACTTACATGTGAATAAGACTAAAAGCGTTCGGACTACATATTCGTAAAATAATTTGTGGCGGTTCTTCTCGAAAGACGGCGACAGGTATCCGTTCCATATGATATCTATGGCTACGTAATTCTGAAGGGAGTGCGTGATGAATATGGCGAACGCCATTGTGATTTTGACAGTTTGTGCCAGTCTGTAACAAAAAGGAAGCACATTCAGGGTGATGACCGTTCCTAGGGAGAGATACGCGTTCGTTTTTGTATACTCACGGATCTTCCGCTGGGATGTTGAGGGTGATGCTACCCTTAGCCTTGTCACCAAAGCAGAGATAACCGAAGAAACCCATTCCGACGTAGAGGGTTATGATCAAGCTCATAGCTGCGTTCAAAACACCGAACGTACCGCCGAACGATCTTGGATTCTTCATCTCGTTTTCCAGTGGCATTATCTGAAGAGAAGAACGTGTGGGTCGTGTCAAAAATTAAATTTATATAATTTTTGGATGAAAGGTGAAGGTCACTCACCACTCCGATGGCTTCAAGGGAGAAGAGAACCGTTCCGAAGAAGAGAGGCCAGTTTTTCACTTCACCCACAGCCGTTCTCTCGTTCAATCCGTGCAAATCGGAGAATATGTAGTAGAGAGTGATTCCGAAACCGATGAACGTGATTATGTTTGAGACAGCCGAAAACGGAGCCAGGTACTTGAGGTTTCGAACGTAATTGATACATATGAGAGGAAGAAGAAATATGACCATGTATATCCTAACGTCTAGTTTGAGCCAGTATTGGTCGAGGACGTCTTTCACGTTCGACGCAACGAACACGACGTATACGCAACATATCCCCAATTGATATGCTAGTATAAAAAAAAATTAATGACGTGCCTGGAAACAGATAGAAATGTTTATTAACACAACATCCTGATAAACCAAACCGCCCAGACTTGATATTCTTTTGGAGGGAAGGGGAACCAGCTTACCCCGACACCGGCGCTATTTTTGTAAATATTGTTGGACCCTCCAGCAAGCCGGCTTCCGCTGTTGCCGGATAGTTCAACGCCGGTATTCTCCGCCTCTTGCAAAGCTCATATTCGCATTTGATTAATAAATGTATACAGTAGGTGCAGATGCTTCCGATGAGTATAGTCCCGACGAATCCGAGCGCCCAGCCGGCATTGTGAAAGGCGTTCGGCATCGCTAAAATTCCGGTACCTAGCGATCCTTTCAATAAGTGCAATAAAGTCTCCAGATTTCTGGAAAAGATGTAAAACAATGTCGTTTATGCTATCTCCTTTTATCACTTTATCAGAAGAAGAAGAAGAAGAAATGTTAACTCACGTGGTCGGATGATCTACTACTCTCTCTTGAAACGGATCGTAGTCCCCTTCCGGTTCTTTGCTCTTTCCGTCTGCATCGTAAACACCGTTTGCTTCATCTCTCCTACCGTCAGGTGCAAAACTATAGAACAATTATTTTTAGTATTATTAACTTTATACTCACACAAAAGAGAGAAAAGCAAGCCAAATGAACATAACAGACCAGTGGGAACGTTTAAAAAGGACATTTCCAGACGGGGACAAAGGAAGGACCATACTAAAAAAAAAGAAAATTGGTCAAAGGATTTATAACTTTAGAAAGCAACTAAAAAAGACAGAACAAAAGTGTTGTTGAATCATCAGGCAAACGAGAATATTTATGTATATATTTACAGGGAATGGTCATACTTAAGAGAGATGTTAAGAAGCTGACAGATGGCTTGTGTTTTTGTACAGAAAACTACAAGAGATAGAGAAGAGTCATAAAGTGCTGTATATTCCTTGGAAAAAACAAAAATTTTCATGAAGCCAAGAAAAAGAGGGGCATATTAGGGAAAGACGACAGCAAAAGAAAATCGAAGTCATAATGGAGTGAGATATACAGGATATACATAGACTAATGGAAGTCAATATGGAAAAAGGAAGACATGTCAAGAAAATGTCATAGAATTTGTAACTTTGGAAAGACAACTACAAAAGATAGAAAAAAGTCATAAACTGCTGTCGGTTCATTAAGAAACTGAAAATATTCATGAAACTAAGGGAAGGCAATAAAAACTAAGAGCAAAAAGGAAGAATAACAGGCTAGAAGGAAGATGACAGCAAAGAGAAACCAAAGGACTTTGGTAGTAAAAGGAAAACGAGATGAGAGAAAAGCTTAAAAAAGTCACGGAACTCCGTGAAAAGAAAATAAACAAAACAAAACTTATTAATAAATAAATAAATAAAACAACAGTCCTTCGACTAACATGCTTAAAAACAAAATCCAAAATCAAAACAGCACACTAGGTTAAGAAAAATAAAATAAAAAACAAAATAAAACTGAAAAACGATTCAGTAAAATAACTCACATCGCTTGTGAACAACAAAACAACAACAACAGCAACAACAACATCAGCAAAACCTTAAAAGGTGCAAAAGAAAACGTCAAAATCGCAACCAAACAATTTAAAAAAACAACTTTGGAGTTATACAGACAGAAGCAAAAACGTCACTGACAACTTTCCGTTTCAGAAACAACAGCAACAACAACAGCAAGCAATATACAGCCTTATCGGCTACCTGTGAGCTTTCGGTCTTGGCGGCAATTTGAGAGAAGGATCCGTTATAAAGGTGCCAGCGATGGATCTCCTTCTCGGGGGATTCCATTGAAGTTCTCCAAACTTAACACGATTGGAACGATTTTTCGACTGTCTTCTCCTGTCAAATCAATCATAACCCGGTTAATGGTTTTTCAGGACAAGTTGGAAGAAGAAAATAAATAAATAAATCTCCTCTGTTGGGCAAAAACCTAACCTAGACATTCAGCAAACCAAAAAGAAAAAAAGAAAAAACACACACAAAAGAAAAACAAAATGGAGGAAAGAGAACACACAAAAGAAAAACGACTCACGACAACACTGTCAACTCACAAATGACGAAACGACGAAGACATGCTGTGCCTTCTGGAGATTTTCCGTCGTTCGCTTCGAAATCATGACGATCCGGTCTAAAAAGGAACACCAAAAATAAAATGGCTTTTAGGAAGACATGTTGACATAATAAACAAGCCAACAATCCTGACAGAATCGAGAAACGTCATTCACACCATTCCAGCCACCTCTGACCCAGACTGTGGCTAGGCCACAGGAACCAGAAACGTCTTCTTTGTCCTTCCGCCATACCCATATGATCCATTCTCGGAGGTTTGGGTTCGACTATGAGGAAAAAATGGGGCGTTGGCCGTGTTCGCCTAACACTTTCATTCACTTGTGGGAAAAAAATTTCATTTGACCTTGGAACCGTGACCTCCAGGACCGGCTCTATTAAAAAACCGCACACACGCGGTAAGGAAATAAAACTTAGGCGAATAATCTCTGTTACGTATAAATTAAGTCAAGCAATCAGACTAAATGAAACAGACAAAAAACTTGTAGGAAGTATAGATACAGTATCTGTCTTGACTCGAAACGAGCAGACATGACCAGGGAAGAAAAGCAGAAAATGAAACTGACCTCCTCCATTCAAGGCTTTTATAACTCGCCAGTCGATTGTTTCACTCATTAAGAAAACACCATCGAGGAAGTGACAAACGAGAATGAAAGAAACGAAACAAAACGATAAACCGGCCATACTTGACTGACGAGTCGCAGATCCCTAGTCAGTTCCAAAACCAGAAGTCAAAGAGTGTAACATACACTAACCGGTAAATGTAATAAATTTGTTATGTTACCATAAATGTAAATATAATCCTCGGCGATTATTCATAATCACCAACTATGCCTGATAAAAATGACAAATTATTGAATATTTATCACATTTACCGACTAGTTTATGGAATCGCCATAGTTTCTTATAAAAGACTTTCAACCGTAGTTCTTCATGAGAGTGTGCATTAATTTGAAACGAAAGCTTCACCAGTGTGCATTATTATTGAAATGAATGTATTATATTATACGAACCGCAAAATAATTTCGGTTCCGTGTTCATGGATAATTAATTTCGTAGTTATTGACCCCCCTCAAATTTTCGAGTGTTCCAATACAGACACAAACTGCATCTGTAGTATAACTAGTCGAATGACCTGTTCTAGTGGGCAAGACAACACTAAAATATTTACAAATATCTACAGATCTTGTTACGACTTGTCTTTCATCTTCGCTTTCACGGCCATGATGCAAGACACGATTCTATGATTTGTCATACCTACAAAAGTCATTGCTACCAACAGGGAAGTATAAACCGGAGCAACCATTTTGAGCCATCCGGTAAATCTATTGTTATAACAGTTAGAATTTGAAGTCGGTATAATCTGTTCGTGTGTCAGGAGTTTGTTGATTCTTGATTTCCTTCCACTTAGAATTGTTTTGACTGAAACCTAATCGCCATTATTCACACGACTCGATAATGATCGATCTTGTAAACTCCTTTATTTTGGTTCCTTTTCATCGACGACTGAACGTTCGACATTGACCTTAATTTTCGGTGCGATTTTCGACTCGTACTTGAAATTTTGCAAACCGCTGACTTTGCGGATTCGTATGATTAACGTACGCGCAACGTGATTGATATAAGTTCCGTTAAGAAAAATTTTTCATGTTTGTTTTTGAATAATATCGATTTGTATAAACGAATTATATGTTAGTAGAGTTGTAAATTCGATTTTCGGTTTAGTCGCAAACTCGGATGATTGAACTGTATGGGAGGTTTAACCGGAGAGCTTAGATTGGGCTCAGATCACTTTCTTGATCAATCCCGACGCCTTTTTCTATAAGTAGGGTAGTGATGACGAATCTTTTTAAAAAGTTGTGTTCGAGATATACATATATACAGTACCACTTGATCGAAAACACATCAAAATATGAACATAATTTGCTTAAACCTAAAACAGAATCTTAACCTTTTAAGGTGTCCACCCTCAAAGCTCAAATTTCTTCCCCGCTCAAATCTATCAGATACTCATAAATATGACACCACCCATCTCCTAGACCTTCAACTTCCCAGGCTGTAACAAACTAACCCTGTCCTCCTAGTTGTACCCGTCCGTATCCTCTATTAGTAGTCCTCTTGTTTCACTCCTAATCTGTCTCCTGTAATATAGGTATAGGGTAGTCCTGGTCTCTCCGCTAATACACAGAAGTAGCCCCTCAGTAGAAATTTGGAAAATTGTTGGGCCAACCCTCTTTTTGAGACTTCCAACTTCCCATCTACATCAAGCTAACGCTTAATACTGTGTACTACATATCAGAACAAGAGTCAGATTTTTATCGTCACTACTTCTGGGTCACTTAATCAGTGACAGCAACAAAGTTTATTTATTATTTATTTATTGGTAATTTTGTGGTTTTTTGTCCATTTATTTGTATAATTTGCATTACATGTATGTGTATAATTTGTGACGGCGAATATCTTGTATAACTTCTGATTCAGAAACTGACCCAAATTTCAAATTGTCCCATAGAAGGTGAAAAAGGTTCGCTGTATGTAGACTATGAAAATTTTTTTGGCTTCAAATTTTTAAAAAGCTAAAATTTGTTTCATCAAAATAAACCTCATCTATACCCTTTCTGTCATAACATATTATGATGTCACTGATTAAATTTTTGGTTTGGTGTTTGCTTTTTAGATATTATGTATTTATTTATTAATAAATTTGTGGTTTATTGATTATTTAATTATTTATGGTGAATGTTTTGTCTGTTTGGAATTTATTCGCATATTTTTTATTTATCAGTCTATGTATTTGATTGGGTGGGTTTGTTTATTATTATATTAGTCATTTTGTGGTTTATCGTCTATTTATTTATTCATCTGTTTGGTTAGATCTTTATTTATAATTTACTCATCGTTGTATAAATTGCTTAGTTTCTTTAAACCTGTTTATTGTAACACCCGTAAAGGGTACACAATTACAAATATTATATATATAATACAAATTATATAAATAACAGTTTAAAAAAATCAACTTACACCACCTTAATTTATTTTTTAAATTCAAAAGAAGACTGTTTTCAAATGGCCCAAACAAAACCGTTAAAATGAACGCCAGGAACGCTGCCCTCTGACGGGACTCCCGATAACTAAAACCAAGCTTCCCCTATTTCGTAACGGTTTTTCAAAACGATTTCAAAAATATTTTGCGTTTAAAGTTTTGTTTATACTTATGTATTTATTGTCATTTATTTATTTATTTATTTAATCTCATGCTGAAAAATTATTTCAACTTAAATTTTCCTTTTCGTAATACGTTTTGCCGATTTTTAAGTTTCGTCGACAATCGTCTACAAAATGTCGGACACGCGTCGTCGTTTCCCAAAATATTTACTCACACGTTTATCGTTATTTATTTATTTATTTGATTCTGTTGTGTGTGTGATTTGATAGTGAAAAATTTGTTTACGTTGAGAATCTTTTTTTCTCTTTCGGAGAGATTTAAAGAAAAAATTTTTTGTTTTTAAATACAAAGAGATAACTTTTGTTTGAAATCTTTTTTGTTAATCACAAAGAATTTGAAAGCCATTGAGCAATCTTTCTTTTTGTTTCTCTCTCTCTCTCTCTCTCTTTCATCTGATAAATGAAATAGAACCTGGTTCGTTATTGTTGTGATGGAAACCTTGACTGGTTTTTTTTGTTAGTATTTCAGGATTGGCTAGACTTTCTTGACAAAAAAGGGAAGTTAGTATGATGGCTTGGGGCGGTTCGTCACGATTCCTTCCTGACCCGGTTTTGTGGCCTAACGCAACTTGAAATGCAATAAGAACAGAAAATTATCTTTTTAAATAAGTGATGTGCGAAACGTGTCGCCATTTTGAATTTAGGTTTGACAAGGGTGACATTATCTAATTCACTTTTAACGCTTAATTCAATTGATAATGGACGCCTGAAAGCGTTACGCCGTTTTGGTATGAATCAACTTGTGAGGTCATGGAAATCATTTTTGGTCGAGTGGACAATTTAATTTATCAACTCGGACGAGACAACTGACGAATTTATTTATTTATTTATAATGTTGCTCGAGAAACACGTTCGAAACACATTGCTCACGATTTCAATTTTTTTTTTAGAGCGGTTATGAGTATTTTTAGTAATGGCAGAATATTCCGGAACCGGTCCGGTGATTCATTCAATTCAATTTAATTCGGTTCAGTTCAATTAGAAATTAATTTGTGCATTTGTCCTCGTGAGTCAAATATTTTATCTGAATTTGGAGTGTCCTCCGAGAATAATTATCTCAGTTTGATACTAATCAGCACGCCCTTGATTCATTTCACGGTTTTTGTTTTCCTACTATTTCATAAATAATGCACGAGAATCGATTTCAAAAGTAGTGCACACTTATACAAATAATTCATTTCGTAAATATTGCACACGTTGACCTTGGATGGGGTTTCTAAATTAATTCACGTTCTTGTGAAGTGTCCATTTCATACCTAATATACCCTGTAACGATTAGTGGTTGGTTTTTGTTCTCTATCTATTTCAAAAGTAATACACTCAAACGAAGAATTCGTTTCGAAAATATTGCACACTCTGACCTTGGTTGGGGTTTCTAATGTAATTCACATTCTCGTGAAAAATTAATTTCTAACGTAACCTGCCCTTGAACGATTGTTTTAGTCTCCTACTTATTTAATGCACGCTCATACAACGAATTCGTTCAAAAAGTAACGAGCATTCTTGTGGAGGGGTGCTCAAAAATAATGCACACCTTAACCTAGAACGTTTTTAAAGTTTCACACATCCCGTGAAGAATTCATCTCATAACTACCCTTCACCCTTCCGCTTCGTTTTGTTTTCTATTTATTTCATAATGCACACTCATACAAGAAATTGATTTCAAAGTTATGCACATTCGTTTTCAAATTATCTGGCAAATTCGATTGTGTAGTTTTGTAACTTCCGGTTTTGGTATCAAAAACTAAATCATCCCAATCGAATTTGAGAAATCACGCAACCATTTTGAAATTGAAAGAGGCCTTACCCCACCCCCACCGCCTTACCTCTCCCACCTATTTCTCGTACCTGACTAATTGTAGACAATTGAGGTTCATCCACGTGTGACCGTTATTGATAAAACAATTTAAATTTTTCCTTTCGAACGTGAATTTTTCATTTCTTTCGTCACCGGAAGTGACATAATCAACTTATTATATGATTTTTGTTTTAAGGTATAGCATTTTGGGGTTAGGTAAGGTTGTATTATGGACTTACCACTGTTTATGTGACCCTCTTTTGACACCGGGTTCATGTGGTACTCTTCAACTGACATACTTCTGCCGTCTCCCGCTTTGGGTTTACCTAATACTGATAAACTCTGGAAGAAAAAGAAAAATTTTCGATTAGTGAGTGTCACGGATTTGGAGGTTACAGAATGTCTTAGGATAGTCGGGGATTTGTCTGTACCAACACTGGTTTTTGGTTTGAGAGCTGTGATTCCCTGTCCTTTGTTTTTATTTTGTTCTTCCCCTCGCAGCTAGGTGTTATCTTGAGACCGAGTGACTTTCGAAAAAGAAAAAGAACCTCGAAACGTGACAATAATTTTGAATGGTAACTTGTTAAATTAAATCGTCATTTAGGCGTGAATTGTTATTTTAATGATGGAACACGATTATCCATTTCATCAATAAATGCGCACTCTTGGAAGGCTCTGGTTTCTTATATTTTCTTGTGTACTCTTCTCCTCCTCCTCCTCCCGTTCTCTTCTCAACCGTACTATATAGGTTTGTGATCATGTTTGGAATTTTTCAGTTTTTATTTCTTTTTCCCTTTTGGGTATAAAAAAAACAAATATGATGATGGTTTGATGATGAGTGAAGGTTGAGGGGGTGAGGTATGAAGAAAATTTTTGGAAAAGTTTGGAAATCTTTATTTCTGTTAATCCTGTTGTTTGGTTTAAGTATTTGGGACTTTTCTCTGTTTTCTTTGTATTTGTATCTATCCCTTCTCTCTCCCTCTGTTTTTGAGTTTTTCTTCTCTGGTTTGTGTTCTATTCTTTCTATTCTTGGTTATGTATCTCTGTGTCTATTTTCTCTTTGTGTTTTATTTCTCTATCTGTTTTTGGGTCTTCCTCTTTTTCGTTTCTCCTTTCTGTCTTTTTGTTTTTGTCTCTTTGTTTCTTCCTCTCTCTCTTTTGATTGTATGTCTCTCTGTCTTTCTCTTTTTGGCTCTAGTTTGTTTTTGTCTGTTTGCCTATCGTTTCTCTATCTCTTTTTGTTTGTCTGTCTGTCTTTTCCATATTTTTGTTTGTCTTTCTTTTCTTAGTTTGTCTTATTTTGTTATTTTGTTTGTTCTTGTTTCTCCGTCTTTATCTCTTTTGGATGTGTATTTCTCAGCTTCTACTTTTTCGTTTGTTCCTCTCTTCTCCTCTCCTCTCTTTCTTTTTCTGTTTGTCTTTTCTTTTCTAACTTTTGTTGATTGTCTGTTTATTTGTTTTCCTCTTTTTGTTCGTCTCTCTCTTTCTTTTGTTTTGGCTGTTTTGCGTTCGTCTTTTCTCTGCTTTGGTTTTTCAAATTTGATTTTAAAATAGAATGAGGAAAAGGGTGAATATAAAGGAGAATTAAATTTTCAAATTAACAAACGTTATATTTCTCATTTATTTGTCTCATCGCATCAAAATCCCAATCACGAAAATTGTGACCTAAGTGACTGACTTCAACCAAAAA